>JAQZBX010111106.1:0-10313 GCA_029593785.1 Cabassous unicinctus
TATATATATGGCTTTTTTTTTTACCTAATTCATGAAAGCAAATACCAAAGATTGATGTCTCTTTATGGGACAAAGTGTCAGATGATAGGTTTTTCAACGTATTGTTTTCCTTTTACCAGCTATTTTGCATTTAAAGTGAAAATTACAAATTTTAAAATAATTTCTAAAAGAAAAAAAAAAGACTAAGGCCTCAACAAAACATCAAATAGCTACACATCATTGAAAACAGAATACAAAAATAATCCGTCTGTTCTAAAGAACACATGTCCAATAAATTGTTGTGCTTTTGTGCCTTTGCATTAGATGTATCTATTTTTAATAAATCCTGTGAAAGTTTTATAAATTCCTGAAATTAAGTTATGATTTGCCAAAGAACGCTCAATTCAAAATATGACATATATTCCACAAATACTGAATTCCAAGGATTCAAATAATTTTTGGGAATATTGAATTGCATCATTCTGCCTGTGATGTTCTCTTCCTGACTTCCATCTTCCAGAGGTGTTCCATAAAGTATCTATTGCATTCTATTACAATTTTATTCTAAAATAGTATGAGCTCACAAAATACTGCCAGGGAGTATCTACTGTAATTTCAAATATTCATACAGTTCATTTAATTCATTTTTTGTCACTCAAAAAACATTTATTTAGCAATTACTAAATTACGTTCCTAAATTATGTTCAGAGGATGAACAAATGTTAAGGTATTGTTCTTTCTCTCAAGGGACTCACAATTTAACAGGACAAGAGACATGGAAATAAACAAATGCAATATCTTTAGGTGGCACAGCAATCCCAGTGAAGTGGTTCATAAAGTCAATGGCTCTTCCTGGAGAGGTTAGTGAAGGCCCCCGAGATACTCTTATCACTGTTTTGAATCTTAAAAGATTTTTAAAAAATACACTTTTAATTTTTGTTTAAATATGCTTAGATTACATAAATGTTACATAAAAATACAGGGGATTCCTTTATGCCCTGCTCCCTACCCCTCCCACATTTTCCCAGATTAACAACATCCTTCATTAGTGTGGTACTTCTGTTAAAATTGATGAATACATTTTGAAGCATTGTCACTAAGCATGGATTATAATTTTCATTGTAGTTTGCTCTCACTCCTGCACAATTTTGTAAGTTATGACAAGATATATAATGACCTGAATTTGTCATTGCAATGTCATTCAGGACAATTCACAATTCCTGAAAATTTCCCCATATTACACCTGTTTTTCCCTTTCCCTCCTCTCAGAACCTCCAATGGCCACTGCCTCCATATCAATGATGAAAGTTGTTGCATTGCTAGATTCACGATGTCTATAGTAGAATATCAGTAAGTCCACTCTAGTCCATCGTTCATTCCTCAATCCTGAGGATTCTGGGATGGTAATGCCCATTATACCATTAATTGTGAGGGGGCTTAGATACCATGGGGAAAGATGGATGGCACTATCTTGCTTGCAATTGCAGACACTCTCTGTTCCTTGTGATGGTCATTGTCCATCATCATGTCCTTGTTAGCTGTCTTGGGGAAATACAATGAACTGGAGACTAAGTGTTGTAAATCTGTTGAGATTCAGTGCTCAGCTGACACATGGACAACCCAAAGATTTAAGTCTTTGGATATACACCTATCAACTAACTGTAGGTTCAAATAGAAGGAGCAGAAAAGCCATGTTTAGGGAAACCACAACTGAGTCCAACTCTGTCTCACTAGGTTGCATAAATTCCCAATCAGAGCTCACTGGCAGGGCACTAAACTCTTAAGGTAGTTGCTTTGCCTACAGTGGTTGAATGTCTCCAGAGCCCTCAGGAGACCTGCTATTTGAGGAAATATTTACTTCGACAGTCAATGAGATCCTGCTGAGATGTGCATAAATGTAACCTCTGGAATGACCTCCAGTCTCACTTTGATAACAAGCTGATAACAAACAACTTGTAGGAGGAAAGTTGACATTGTTTATTTTGTATCTTGTCTTAAATGCTTGTATTTCACTCCATTTTTAAAAAAGTAAACTTGGAAATAGAGTTAAAGGGCAAAATTTCAAGCACTAGTTTTTTAACATCATCATCCCCTTCTGTGTAGCTTGACCTAAAATGAACTTTGGCTATGTTTGTGATTTGATCATGAAAAGTTTTGTTTGTTTGTTTGCTTAAGATTTGAGTTTTTTTTTCTTGTAATCACATCAAAGAAATGTCCTTGTGTAAAATATGTATTTCTCATAATACAAAATTGTGAGAAGAAGCCACTTCTGATCACTGTGCCAATTGTATCATACACTTGTTAAAATGTGTGTACATTCTGGTTTATAATTTATAATTTTGAAGTCCCTTAACCATATGAACTCACTTGTCTTTCCCCTTTCCCCCTTTTGGTCAAGATCTTTTTCCATTTCCATTGCTAGTTAGTGCTTGATATTAATCCTTCAGTGCCAGGGAGGCTCATCCCCGGGAGTCATGTTCCACAGTATGGGAAAGTAATGCATTTATATGCTAAGTTCAGCTTAGAGAGAGGCCACATTTGCACAAAAGGAATCTTTTGGGAGGTAAGTCTTAGGAACCCTATAACACTAGGCTAAGTTTCAATTTCAAAAGTAAAGTTTCATAAGTACAGTGATCAATATCAAGGGTCCATCAATGGTCTATCTTCCTTCACTAGTCACCATCCCTGTACTAGGGGGATTCTTGCTGTCCCATTAGAGAATATGGCAGGGATCGTCAGGATAGGAATTCCATGTTCTTTTGGTTATTGTGTGAATATCCACCCACAATGCTCCATGAACACTTGAACACATTAATTTCCTTATAGATATGCAAAGGTGAATGTCCTCCCATGCATTCCTCACCACTGACACCCAGCACCAATGATCCTCCCTGGCCAGAATTGTCACCTTCTCTCATCCAAAATTACTTCAAAAATGAAGCCAACAAAATAACCAAATATTATTAAAAAGAAAATAAAATAACAATGACAGTTTTAAAAATAACAAATAAAATATAAAAATTTAAAAAATAGAATACTAAAAAATAATAAAACTAATTAAACTTTTTTTTGACATTATGTCTTTCATCATTGTTAGAACTGTTGTCTTGTATGTACAGTGACATTTTGTTCCATATATTCCCCAAGTGTCTTATTTTATTCTTTTTACCTTCAAAGAAGCTTTAGATTAAAAAAAAAGTCACTTACAGAATATAAGGATTCCCATAACCCTATACCCTCCCCCTTTTCACTTTCCCCTATTAATAACATTTTACATGTGGATGGTACATTTGTTACAATTGATGTACAAATACTGAAACATTGCTACTAACCATGGTCAATAATTTACATTATGGTTTACATTTTGGACCATATGCTTTTATAAATTTTGAAGAAATTTAACATGGCCTGTACCCATCATTGCAAGATCATGTAGAACATGTCCATCAACCCCAAAATGCCCCATGTTCCTTCTATTCTATTCCTCCCTCCCCTTCCCCTCAGGACCCACAGTAACCACCAAGCTTCACTCCTTGAAAACAAGATTAATAGTCACTTGCAACAATGTTTAGGGCTTAACATACTGACCTGTTCTCCCTTACTAGGCACTGCTTCTTTTCTCGAGAGACTCCTGCCCTTCTATTTGAAAACATAACATGAACTTCCCAGGATGGGAATCCAACATGTTCCCTCTCATTATGTGGGTATCCACCCACTGATACTGCACACTATGACAAGATGAACACTCACACACTCCCTAGAAGCCTGCCCCAGGTGCGCTCTGTCCTGCATGCCCCCCACATCCAACACCCTAAACCAGTAACCCTCCCCTGCCATATTTGTGAAAAGAACATTCCCAGTGTTGTGGCTTCAACCACATACCTGCAAATCCCCAGAGTTAACCTGTTCCTTTCCCCAACCCTACCCCATGGACAGCCCCCCCCAAATCAGCACTCCTCAACCCAATAACATCATTGCATCACTGTCATGCCTATCCACTGTAGAACTACACACCTCCATCTTACCATAGATTTTGCCTATATGAGCATTGGTTCACAATCCTCTTCTCTTTTTCTGTCTCCTGCAAACCTATCTTCCAGACTCTAGCTCTGTGCGTTGGCTCAATTTGCTTAAGTCATATCTGTGAAGTATGAAATACTTGTCCTTCAGTGCCTGGCTTGCTTCACTCAACCTAAGGTCTTCAAGATTTATCCATGTTATCACATGTATTACTTCTGCATTCCTTCCTAAAGCTGCATTTAATTCTGAAATAGACTCAATCTTCTCTAATTTCAAATTGAATTCACCTGATGCTTTACAGTCACCCTGAAATAAGTAAAAAATGTCAAGTATAACCAACTATAATTTGGTCTCATTGGCATGAGTGACCAGAGAAGAGACACAGGGAAATAGACTCTCATTGAATTCAAGTGTCTATTCCTTAAATGTCCCTTTTAATTAACATTCTCCATTGAAGGACATATTATGACAATGATTGAGAGAGGATTCATCAATGTAAGATTTAAGGAAAGGTGCCTGTCATGTCAAAAGTCATAAAACCATGTGTGTGTGTGTGTGTAGAAGAGGATTATGTATTCAAAATGTGACTAAAATATACCCCATGCCTATGGTTTCTCTGCATTAGGTTTCCATCAATATTACAAGAAACAAATTATCTTACAAATATATCATTTCTTGATCAAAAGTGATCTGCCACCTTTGTAATTCTTGTGCTATTTGCAAATAAATCAATTATCCAAAAGCAAAATTGAATTTGTGGAGGTATGTGAACATTGTGACAGAATTCATCCTGCTTGGCTAGACATTGAATCCAGATGTGCAGAAACTATTGTTTATCATGTTTACAGCCACCTAGTTTCTTCAGCATGTGCATGCCTCAGCTCTTCATGGAGCATTTCCTTAGTGGAGCTGAGATAATCCTGCTCATGGTAATGGCCTATGATCACTGCATGGCCATCTGGAGGCCTCTCCACTACATTATCATAATGAACCTGCAGGTGTGTGGTTTCCTGATGATAATATCTTGGGCTGAGGGCTTTGCTCATGCCTTGATTCAAATTATTTTTATGCCGTGGTTGCCCTTATGTGGTCCCAATGTCATTGATCATTTCTTCTGTGATTTTTACTCTCTGCTGAAACTCTCCTGCATTGACACTCATGTCTTTGGATGTTTTGTTCCTGCCAACAGTGATTTCATGTGTATGTTCAGAGTTTCTATTCTTATCACCTCATATGTTCTCATCCTTTGCTCCCTCAGAACTCACAGCTCTGAAATACAGCAGAAGGGTCTCTCCACCTCTACCCACACTTCACAGATTACCTAACTATTTCATAACCAAACACTCAACAGACCAGGATTCAATAAATACATTTCTTAAACTTGATAAATGACATCTATGAAAACCCACAACTAATATTATACTTAATAATAAAAGACAGAAAACTTTCTTTATAAAATAAGAATATGATAGGACTCCACTGAAACCACTTCAATTTGGCATTGTGCTGGAAGTGCTAGCCAGGGCCATTAGACAAGAGAAAGGTATAATAAAGGCATGCAAACTGAAAAGGAAGAAATAAAACTGTCTCCATTCATGGATGACATGATCTTATATGCAGAAAATCTCAAAGATACACACAAAGAACTATGAGAACCAATATTCAAATTAAGCAATGTTCCAAGGAGATGGAAGACATACTGAAAACTATAGAACCTTTTTGAAAGATATTAACGAAGACCTAAATAAATTTAAAAGCATCTTTCATTCATGGATTGAAAGACACTATAATTAAGATGGCAATAATTCCCAAAATAGTCTCCAAATTCAATACAATTTCTATCAAAATCTCCCCTGCCTTTTTTTAACAAAATGGAAAAGTTAGTTGCAAAATTAGCATGGAATTCAAGGTACTCTGAATAGACACAAAAGTTTGAGTAAAAAAGAACAAAATTGGAAAACCTACATTTCCTGATCTCAAAATTTATAATAAAGCTACAATAATCAAAACTATGTGGGATTATCATAAGAATAGACATGTGTATAACAGAGGAATAAAATTGAGAGCTCAAAAATAAACATATATCTCTAGTCAAATGATTTTGGAAAAGGATGCCAAGAGTATTCAAAGGGGAGTTAATAGTTTCTTCCATAAATGGAGCTGGGGCCATGGATAGTGACATAAAAAAGAATGATTTATGTCCCTTACTTCACAACATATGTAAAAATTAATTCCAAATGAACTAAAGACATACATTTTAAAGTTAAAAATATAAAACACTTAGAAGGAAACCTAGGGGCAAACTTGCATAAATTTGGATTGGGGAATGGTTTCCAAAATATGACAACAAACATATAAGCAACAAAAATAGAAAAATTTCACTTCCTCAATACTAAAAATTTTGTGAATTAAGGACCATGATCAAGTAATTGAAAAGGCAACTAATGTAATGGGAGAAAATAATGACAAAGTGCATATCGGATAAGGGTTTCAGTATCCAAAATACATTAAAACTCTCACAACAAAAGACAAACAACCCAATTTAAAATCGGAAATGAACTTAAATAGACATTTCTTCAAGGAAGATGCACAAAAGTGCAATGAGCAGGTGGAAAAATGCTTAACATCATACTCACTAAGAAGTTCAAGGCAAAGCCACCATAGTATAACACTTCATAACCACTAAATGGATAATATTTTTTCAACCCCACAGAAAATCAAGTGTTGTTGGCATGGTTTTGGAGAAATTAGAAACATTGTTGGAATGTAAAATGGTGCACCCACTGAGGAAAAAAGTTTGGATATTCTTCAAAAACTTAAACATAGGGAGACTTCAGGTCAAACAATAAAGTGGAGTGAAATGCTACAGGATTCTGTTACCTCACAAAAGAATGAATAATGAGCAAAAACTTTCAAAGCCATATTGCTCAGAGATACATAAAAAAAGTTGCAGTAATCAAGTGAGTATTAAAGATGCTTTTTCTAGTAAATTAAGGTACTTTTATTCTCTCAAATTTAACTTATTTGTTTTGGGAACATGACAAGAGAACATTTCAAAATCTTCCTTTACTTGAGTGTTCATTTGCCAAATGCATCAAAAATATAAATGTGTCAAAGGAGACTTGAAAAGTGAATTCTTTTTTTTTTATTGTGCGTAAAAATCAAATTTTTCAAAATACATACCAATATTTGTAAAATGATATATAAATACATATCCATATATGTGCATTTGTTTACATAAATGTTATTTGTTATATATATATATTTTTTGAAGGTGCTTAGATTACCTAAATATTACTCAGAAATTCAGGGATTCCCATGTTCCCCACCGCCCACACCTCCAACAACATCCCACACCACCATTCCTCATCCGAGTGGTACAACACCCACAATGGATATACATGTCTTGGGACCTTGCCACCAAACATAGACCACAATTCACATCACAGACCACACTCTCTCCCACCCAGTTCTGCATGGTAGATTCTGATGGAAGATGGCCTACATCTGTCGCCATTCGCCACTCAGGAAAACCCCCAAAGTCCCAAAAAAGCCCCCGTATTTCAACTGCCCCTCCTCTCCCTGCCCCAAAAATGTCCAGTGGCCACTGGCTCCACCTCACTGTTACAATTTCTTCCATTGCTTGAATCACAATATGTCTATAACAGAACAACACCAAGTACATTCTGGTCCACAGCACTTCCCCCAATCCTGAGGGGACTTGGAAGGTGATGTCCACTCCACCTCCAAGTGAGAAAGGGCTTATATCCCATAGATATAGTGGATGGGATTATCTTGCCTTCAGCTGCAGGCCCTCTCCATTCCCTGGGATGGCCGTTGCCCATCGTCGTCTCCTCTCCAGTTTACTTGGATGAGTCCATTGAGCTGTAGGGTAGGAGTTGCAGCTCCACTGAGATTCCAGGCACAGCTGGCACATAGGTGGGCCAGAGGATACAGTCTCTGGAAGTACACCTAAAATCTCCTGCATCACATATAGGTTTGAATAGAAGGGACTGATGGACCATGTGCAGGGATGACTTATTTGAGTCCTACTCTATCACTCTCAGGAACACAGATGCCAATGAAGAGCCCACTAATTAGGCATCAATCTCTGGGGCTATCCCCACTTGAATAGGACCTGGGTGTCACCAGAGCCCTCAGGGGTCCCTCAGAGGGGGTGATATCCACTTTGGTGTTCTATGAGATCCTACTGAGGTATGGATAAGTATTACCTCTGGGATGACCTCCCGACTCTCTTTGAAGTCTCTTAGCTACGTGAACTCATTTCTCTTTACCTTTTCCCCCTTTTATTCAAGGTCTTTTTCCAATTGGGTTGCCAGTTGGCACTTGGTATTAATCCCTCGTTGCCAGGGAGGCTCATCCCCGGGAGTCATGTCCCACATTGGGGGGAAGGTAATGCATTCAAATGCTGAGTTTGGCTTAAAGAGAGGCCACATTTGAGCAACAAGGAGGCTCTCAGATGGTAACCCTTAGGCACCCCATAACAGTAGGCTATGTTTCAATTAGAAGAGCAAATACTCATAAGGCTAGTCCTCAATAACAAAAACCCATCAGTGGGCCATCCTCTTTTGCCAGACACTGCCTCTGCACTCAGGGGACTGTTGCTGCTCCCTTGGGGAATGTAGCAGAGCTCTCCAGGGTGGGAATTCAGATTCCCTCATTAATTGAGTAATTGTCTACCCACCGTGACATGCCCCATCCCTTGATCATTTGAACAAATTTATATATCTTTCATGTATATTCAGATTAACTTACTCCCATGAATACCCCATCCAAGACACCCCCTACCAATGATTCTCTGCAGCCCCCCTTGTAACCTTTCTGTGATCCAAACCTTCCTTGAATATGAAGCCAATATAATAACAAAATGCAATTAACAGGAAAAAGAAATAATAATAATTTTAAATGCAAGAGATAAGTACAAGGGGACTGAGAAGGAAAAAAAAAGGAAGCAAAATTAATAATAAAATATAGTTAGCGGATTGGGACATTTGAAAAATGGGAAGGAAAAAAAATCCTTTTTTTTTTTAAAGAAATTATTCATTTTTCCTTTTATCATTGTAATATAGGATGTCCAGTGTATCGTGAAACCTTCCCCCTCTCATTCCCCAGTGTCTCCCAAATTTCAATTTAATTTTAAAAGAAGTCTTAGGTCACAGCAAAGTCACACACGGAATACTAGAGACTCCCACATACCCAACCTCTCTCCCCCTTCCCCACCCCATATTAAAACCTTTTTTTTTTATGGATGTTATCATTGTTATAACTGTTATACAGATAGTAAAATATAGCAACTAAAAATTTTCAGTGGTTTACAGTATAGTTTACAATTTAGACTGTAGAGTTTAATAAATTTTGATGATATTTACCATGTCCTGTGTCCATTAATGTAAGGTAATGAAGAATATTTCCCATGACCATTACATACCCCATTTGATCTTTTCTGTTTCTTCCTCCCCACCTCCTGGAGCATATGGCTCTTCCCTGTCTTGGCTCATGGGATGACAAGATTCGTATTTACATGTCCTGGTTATTCTAACCTGACCTTCCTAATCTACCCACCTGTTAATCTTGCACCACTGAACCCAGTAAAATCTCTACCCACCTGTCTTATCCTTCAATATGTAACTATACTCTTTCAATTTACCATAGATAATGTCCATATGGGTGATGGCTCACAGCCTACCCTTCTCTCTTTCTACCTTTTTAGCCTATCTTTCAGTCAGTGGTTCTCAGAAACTGTTATCTTACCTCAATTCAAATCAATGAGGTCATAAACTGTTCTTCCTTCAATGCCTGGCTTGTTTCACTCAACATAAGAACTTCAAGATTCATCCATGTTATTCCATGTGTTAGCACATTATTCCTTCTAACAGCTGAGAAATAGTCCATTGTATGTATGTGCCACATTTTGCTTATCTATTCATCTGTTGATGGGCACCGTGGCTGATTCCAACTTTTGGCAATTGTGAACAATGCCGCTATGAACATTGGTTTGCATATATCTGTTCATGTCTTTGCTTTCAGTTCTTCTGGGTATATATCCAGTAGTGGAATTGCTGGATCATATGGAAGATCTCTTGTTAGTTTTCTGAGGAATCGCCAAACTGTTCTCCACAGTGGATGGACCATTCCACAATTCCACCAACAGTGGATGGATGATGGTTCCTATTCCTCTACATCCTCTCCAACACTTATATTCTGCTGTTTTTTTGATAGCTGCCATTCTGATGGGTGTAAGATGGTATCTCATTGTGGTTTTGATTTGCATTTCCCTAATAGCTAGCGATGTC
>JAQZBX010111107.1:0-10325 GCA_029593785.1 Cabassous unicinctus
CGCCTTCTGCTGCTAGGCCCCACAGCACCCGCCCCTCTTCACCCAGATCCCCCCTCCCCACGTATACTACACATGTGCTGGGACCCCTCCCTTTCAGCAACCATCACGTTCCCACTGGGGGACGCCCTGTTTCCAAAAAACTATCCATGTGCTTCGGCCTTTATCTCCACCACTGGTACTGCCACCACCCTGGGCTGGGCTGAACTGAGCAACTCAGGTCCTTAAGGGACGGTGAGCACGGTACTGGCGATGGCTCCCTTCAAGGGATGGCTGGCAGGCAGGTGGCACGCTGAGTGGGCAGTGTGTAATGTAAACGCGTGTGCCTCGTTTTAAGGGGAGAAAGAAACCTATGTAAAACTCTGCACTCAAAAGAAAGAAACTTGGAGGCACTCATTCACATTTTAAAAAAAGAATTGCTGCGAAAATTAACGGGACAAAGCTTTTAAAGTATGTGGAGTAAGCCTGGCATTAGAAACACACTCAATAAACAAGCTGCTACCTCAGCGTCCTCGTTCCCATCACTTTGTGCTCATGACACTTTTCTGGGTTTGAGAAAGGACAGAACAGAAGAAAACAGAGGAGCTGGGTTAATAATCTGTCATCCCTGGGGAAATTTTTTTATCAGGTCACTAGTTTTTTGTTTATAAGAACCTGTCTTCACCCAGTAGTTGGAACAGAATTTTTCCTGCTCCAAGGCACGGCTCACAGCCCATACCAAGACCCAGAAACTTTCTCTGGAAAATCTCAGAGCCCAGAATCCCACAGGTTGGAGCTTCCTCAGAGCACCAGATTTCCTAGAGGCCAGCATGGAGCTGGCTCCCCGAGGCCCAGCTGCCCTTCCAGCTGATTCCAGTACAAACCTCAGCTCCTGCTGTGGTCCAAGGCACTTCCCCTTGGCACCATGGCCTCCCCACGTTCTTCTGGTGATTAGCCTCCAGGGCAGGGGTTCCTGGCCTCTTTTGGTCCACGGACCCCTTTGCCAGTCAGGTGAAATGAGTGCTACTGTAATTTATTTATTGCATACATTCATAAGTGAAGGAAATGCTAGATTTCAGTTTGAGGTCAGAGAAAATAAAGATAGTAAGTTGGGTTTTTCAGTTCAAGCTCACAGTTCCCCTGGTTAAGAACCCCTGCTCGAGGCTCTTCGCTGGGCCCGCAGCTCATGTGCTTTGCAAACCACTTCATTTGGCCCCTCCAGCTCCTCCCTGAGAGGTGTGCCAGGATTCCTGTTTCACTGATGGGGAGAGCAGGTGACAGAGCAGGACTGAGACATCGCCAAGCCTGCCAGGGCCGGCGTCATCCCCATTACCCACAGGCCTCACTGGCACGGTGACGTGGGTGCTCATGGGGGCGATTTACTGAGCATCCCAACAGCTTTATCAAACAGCTACTACGTGCGTGCTCCCTCTTCCTCATTCCTCCCATCTCTACGTGGGTGTCTAACAGACATCTCAAGAGTAATGTCTAAAAGAGAAACCTCAGTTCTCTCTCACCCGCCCTCCATGCCTCCCTTCCGTCTCCCCAGTCTTGGGAAACACGCTGTCAGTCACCCAGTGACTTAGGACCCAACACACCGAGTCCTCCTGGAGGCCAGTCTTCCCCTCACGGCCCTGCCCAGTCCATTTAGTCCATCAGCAAGCCCTGCCAGCTCCACCTTCAAAAGATATCCACTTCTCAGAAAGCTAAAAAATGCAACATGGGACTGTATGACACAGTGAAGCCTCGTGTAAAACACGAATATGGGTGCTATTGCACAGATAAGACCGTTTTCACAAAATATAAACACAGATAAACTAGAGACAAGCAGAAGAGCAGCTAGGTACTGCAGGGGAAGCATAGAGAGACTGAGTGGTGATGAGGTGTTTTGTTTGTTTTTTATTATTATTGGAACAATGAAAACACTCTAGTAACGATTGATGTGATGAAAGCAAAACTGTGTGATTATACCAAATACCATTGATTGTACATATTATGCTTTATTAATATGTATCAAAGAAATTGACTTGTTAAAAAAAAAAAAGATATCCATTCTCATGGCATCCATCTCCCCATCCCAGCCACCATCATTTCTGCCCTGGGGGCAGCACCTGCTTCCTAAGAGGTCTCCCTGCCTCCAGGCCTGCCCCTGCCACCCAATGCCCCAGGTGTTTAAAATGCAGTCCTGACTGACAAAGCCCACCCCCCACTCCCCCTTCTCCTCCTACTAAACCTCAGGGCTTCAGCCTCCATGCCTTCTTCTTAATCCTTCACCATTCAAACCCAGTCCTGCCTCAGGGCCTTTGCACATGCTATTCCCACTGCCTGGGTTGCACTTCCTCTAAACCTTTGTAGGGCTGGCTTCCTTCCAGCGTTCAAACTTCTGCACAAAAGTGACCTCCTCAGAGCATCCTGCTTTGACCACTATTACTCTAAAATAGACCCAAGGCGAAGGAGTAGAAAGAGAGGGAGGTGTGGAAGAGGGAGGGAGGAGATGGAGAGGAGGAAGAAGGGGAGAGAGGGAAGGAGGGGAGAGGAGGGAGGAAAAGAGGAAGGGAGGGAAAGAGGGAGGGAAGAAGGAAGGAAGGAGGGAAGGTAGAAGAGAAGGAGGGACAAAGAAAGGATCCTTCCACAGCAGCAACGCACAGGAAAAGTGTGTGTGTGTGTGTGTATTTAGCCTGTGTAAGTCAATATTCTCAATATAACATTTCATGCCCCTTTTTCTGTTTGGTTGGTTTTGTTTTTTTATGGCATTGGATTCACTGTCATTTACAGCAAGTCACAAAACCAGGACCTTCCCTAAAACCATTTTGGAACTGGAATCTGGGCCACCGTGGTGCTGCATCCAGTTTTCCCAAAGGCTTGATGATCTAGACCCAGTTCCTGAGCCTAAGAAATCTAAAGTCTCACCCAGATGATAAGGCTCATATCCAAATAGTCATAATACAAGGCAGAAATTGATTGACAAGGACCAAAAAAAGAGCTTGAGCCAGAGCTGTGGCTTCTGAGAGTGAGAAGTAATTCCTGGCAGGTGCAGGAGAAGGCAGCATTTGGGCCAGAGCTTTGAAGGCAATGTGGGGAGGTCAGCTAATGTGTGCTGGGCATGCAGCCTGTGCCAGCAGCTATTGGGTCCTGTCAAGTGTGTGACTTCCATCCCACAGATGCTGGAGCAGGGTCAGCGACAGGGCATGAAGTAACTTACCTAAGGTCATGCAAGGAAAGTGAAAGCCACACTCCCACCTAGATTTGAATCCAGGTCTAACGAGAGACGTGGAATGGAGACGTGCGACGTGTCTGGACCGTGTGGTGGGCAGTGCACTGGGCCTCCCCCCATGAAGATTTTCAAGACTGTCGCGTTCTCCCAGCTGGACTGCCCTCCTCCCTTGGACCAGCATGGTGTCTGTCTCCCTTTCAAGGATGCCCTCGAGATGCGGAGGGTTCCTACCTGAACAGTGTCTCACTCAGTGTGTTTCGAGTTCCCCGAAAGTGCATCTAGCTCCCACTGCTCCAACATGCATCCGCTCATTCATCACTTCATTCACCCCACCTGCGTTTTCTTAGGAGCTACTGCAAGCCAAGCCCTGAGGTGGCTCTAGGACCAAGAGGTGAGGCATGGCCCCAGGCCTGGCCCCAGCATCGCAGAGCAGTGGAGGGCACAACAAGGACAGTGCCCGTCAGGCACAACGAGGGAGGCACGGGCATGGTCAGTACCACGGGGCAGCTGGGGATGGTCAGAAAGGCTTGGCTGGGAGACGATGCTGTGAAGACTGAGCCCCATCTTGGAGGAGCAGATGGGCAGCAGGGCGGGTGGGATGGTGGAAGAGACATTCCAGGAGAAGGGAAGAGCATACACAAAGGCAAGGAAGAGGGAACTACTATGATGGGAAATGAGAGCCTTTGGAGCATGGAGAGAGTGCAAAAGAGGGGGTAAAACCAAAGAGGTGGTGGGGGTGGGGGGCCTTCGGTCTTAGAAGGCCTTGAATGCCAGACTAGGGAGTGTGCCCTTTATCAGGCCAGTGAGCCATTGCAGGGCTTTGAACCTGGGCAAGATTTGAAGAGCTGTGTGTCAGTATAGCTGGAATCATGGATCGTAAGGCGGTAACCTGAAGGCAGGGAGAGGGAGCTACGGCAGGCAGGGGCTTGCCAAAACCTTCACAGAGAAAGAGAGAAGGAAGGGCAACAGAGGAATGCCAGAAAAGACATACAGGGAGACAGAGGCATCAAAGAAGTCAAAGGAGTAAAGGACGCAGAGTTGCCGCGGGGCTGCAGGTAGCGGGCGGGCGGGCTGGGATCGCAGCGCACTCGCCCGCCGCGGCTGGTTCGGGACTCACCGCGAAGCCAGCGCGCGCCGGCATGCGTGTCCTTGGGGCGGATGAGGCGGCGGTGCGCGTAGCTGCGGCGCACGTACCACAGCATCCAGAGCAGCTGCAGCAGCATGAGCGCCGTGAGGAAGCAGAGCAGGTCGCTCTTGCCCACGCCCGAGGCGTGCACCGCCCAGGCCAGCAGGAACAGCAGCCCCGCCACGAACACGTTCAGCCCGTACTGGCTGCTCAGCGCCTCGGCCAGCTTCTGCGGGACGCTGGCGCGGACCACGCCCGGTCGAGGGGCTGGGGGCTCCGGGGAGCCCGGAACCCGGAGGGAGGCCGGCGGGCTGGCCGCGGGCCCCGACCACCCGGGGTCCGGGGCACTCGCAGCCGCCTGGGGAGAGAAGGGCGCTCCCGGGCCTCCCAGCATCTTGGCGAGCCCGCCCCCGAGCCTTGTCCCGGGGGTGGCTGCGGCCCGGGACCCGGCTGCTGCTTCTGCCCTTGCTTGGACGCCCCCCACTCCGGCACACACCCCCTCCGAGTCTGCCAGCAGCCCCCTCCTCTGCCCGCCCCGTGACACCTGCCCTCCCCCGGGCTGCGCCTTTGCTCTCTGCCAACGTCCGCAGCCGGCTGCCCCGGCTTCTCCGCGCCCCCCGACGCCCTCTGCCCTCGGGCCCCACTCCCCAGTCACTGGCCGCTCGCGGCTCCCGGTCGTGCCCGACTCAGCTGGGACCAGGGCCAGCCCGGCCCGCCGCGCCTCTGCCCCGCCCCGACTCCCCCTGTCCGCGTGCGGGGACCCGCCCGCTCCCGCCGCCCTCACCCCTGCCCCGGCGCCCCGGAAACCACGGAGGGCGGAAACCCGGCTCGAGAGAGGGGGCGGCGGGGGTCTGCGGGGGCGTGCGCTGCTCGGGGCTGTCTGTCCCCCGGTGCGTGGGCGCAGGTGTCCGAGGGTTACCTTCTCTGGGCAGGTCACAGGCGTCTGCCTAGTGGTCTTTGTGTTTGTCTGGTGGGTTGAGGAGCGCCTGTGCCCGGATCTGCGAAGAGGGAGCAGTGGGTCATCCTTTTGTCTCCGAGTTGTCTGTCTGGTGAGCCTGTGTCAGCTGGGAGATGTTTCGATGCGCAATAAGACATGAGTAGGGGTCAAGAATAGGGGTCGCCCTCGTCCACCCTCCTCCAAGTAAATGGGAAGCTGCTTGTGGACCCAGCGGGGCTGGCTTGGGGTGGCTGGGCAGGGAGGTCCCAGTAGACTCGGCGCGGCTCAGGGAGGGGCCGGGACCCCGGGGGGCTGCGGAGTTAGTTGGGAGACGCCGCTGCAGGACCGGGAACCCGGGAGAAGGCAGGGCCAGCCTCATGGGCAGTCGCAACAGGGTCCTGCGCGCAGAAGACAAACCCCCGCCATCCTTGGTTTAACGCTCTGCTGTCCTACTGGAAAGTCTTAATTCCTTCACAGGGGATCCCCACGTTTCCACTCTGCACTGGGCCCTGAAAATTACGTAAGGGGTCCTGACTGTGGGAGGCATGGGGGAACCCAGGGCCAGGAAGGAGTCAGCCTGGGGGCCATGCTTGTGTTCATTCATTGTTTGGATGAATTTGTTCATTCATTCCAGCAGCACATCCAACATGCAGTCCTTTGCCAGGTATCCAGGTCAAGAGGCTTTGCACCTGCGGAACCTCATCTGCACTAGTATGTAGATGCTATCTTGGACTGGGAACCTAAACCCGTTTCTGTAATGGGATGGGGGGGGGGTTGGCAGGGGAGATGTGACTTTTGCATGGGGGAGGAATATATGTGACAAAAGTTCTTTGACAGTCCTCCTTTAGAGTAGTGGGAGTCTATGCCCTCTCCCTTGAATCTGGGATCTGTGACACCTTGGCGCAATAGCATATGATGGAAGTGACAGTTTCAGAGACCAGGCCTTAAGAAACTAGTAGTTGCCATTTCCTGCCTCTTGGAACATTGTGGCAGGCAAAATAACGTCGTCCTCCTCCAACGTCCACCCCTGGAACCCGTGACTGTTAGGTTACATGGCAGAAGGAACGCTGCCAATGAAACTGGGAGATTGAGAACTCTCGGGTGGAGTTTTGTTGTAAAGGGGACCAAAGAAATGCACGCTAGCTGGAAGAGCAGGTGCGGGTCAGACTGCTTGTCGTTTAATGGGAAATATCATCACAGAGCCGTGAGCTGACAGGAATGATCCACCCGAGGCGAATATGGTGAAGATGACCAAAGTAGGGTGTGAAACCAATCAAATCTCAGCCACGCATTACATTTCTGTCCAAATGGGGGGGAATCTTATTCCTCTACTTCAGATCCGAATCTGTGAGACTTTGAGTCACAGACCGTTTTGCATAAAACCAAAGAACCCTGATGCAGCCAGGATTTCTAAATCCTGTTTTCAAGTCTTTGACAAAGACCGTTGCCTTCAAAGCCAGAGCCCAGATACGGATTTGGAGGACGTCCAATCCAGTTTTTACCCTGGTGAGCTAAGCTGGATTCAGTTACCTCTATGTTCCCTACCAATCCTAACCTTCCAGCTTCTGCAGAGATGTCTCTATCCAAACCCACGGGAGCAGCCTGCACACTACCGGCCTGCACACCAGAATCACCCGGGGAACTCGTCAAAAAATGCAGGGTGCCCGGCCCACCAACTGAATCAGAACTTCTGAGTGTTGGGCCTGAGCAAGCAGTATACAACCCCGGTTGAAAACTTGGTCTTGACACTTGGATTGTCAAAGTCAGGGACACCTGCTCTTACCCTATCTCTGATTTTCATGATAAACGTTTACAATTGTCAACTTATTATTTATTCTCTTGTGGTGAATACAAGAGTGGGTGCTCCTCCCACAGGCTTGTTTAAAAGCAGTAACAATATTGCTTGGCATTTTTAAAAATAGTTCTAATAAAGAAAAAGACCCTTAAATAAATGGTGACAGCACATTAGTGTTTGTACTTAGCAGCACTAATACATGGGTATGAAGTGGTTGAAAGGGAGTCTCAGGTCGTTTATCACCAGAAGGGAAGCCAAAAAAGAAGCATGGGACTGGGTAGCACAGCGAACTTTCTTGTGAAAAATGAGTATGCTTAACAGTGCCTATGGAAGAATGTCTTCCTGTGAAACGGAACAAATTTATGTTACTGTTACAAGATGTTAATATCAAGGTGATATATAGGCAAAATTACAGCCAAAGCCAATTACAGACAGTAATTGTCTGCTTCTCTGTGTGTTTACTTCCCAGGGTTCCAATAGCAAAACTCTAACTCTCTCCTCTGCCATGTCATTTTCTCTGTGAGTCCCCACCCACCAAGGAGGCAGGGACTCAATGCCCTACTGACTTGGCCCAATCAAAGCCTTAATCATTATTTAATCAAGTAAAAGTGAAACCTCTGAATCCAATCCAATCTAATATACCCAGAGGAACAGACCAGTTCATAAACATAATCCAATGCCTATTTTTGGAATTCATAAACAATATCCAACTGCTACACAGGGTAATCTTTCTACCATCCTAGCTGGTCACAGTATCAACACTTGGCTAACTGGCTTCTAACAAACTGTATTAAACAGAAAACTCCAACTTTTGATTTCTCTCCAAAGGGTTAACAATCTACACGTCATGTATTTGTGGGAACAGTTACTGTGGACTCCCCGTTGGCCCCATCCAAGTTCCCTCTGGTAGGTCTGAACCAAGGGTTCCCTCTAATCCCACTGCCTGTCTTCCAGGGTTTGTATCCTCCATCTTGCACTGGACCCTCCCATCACCTACTGACTTGGCTGATTCTCAGCTCGGTCCTTATTTTACATGAAGTCTTTCTACATATCCTCACGTGCATGTGCACACAAACCAAGTCTGATTCTGTTTAGTGATCAGGGTCAGGAGCCCAGCTGGTGGCATTGGCCCTGCTTCTCCTCCCTTCCTGGGAGCCACCTGCCTCTTGGCCACTGCCCTGCTTATTTGTATTTCTTTCAGAGATTATGACTGTAGACACCATGATTTGATGTGAAATTTCTGACCCAAGCTCCTTTTTTTCCTCTCCATTACCACTTATTGAGTGACCACTACTAAGTTCCAGGCACTGTAATAGGTATTTTGTAAATAGTATTATTATTATCCACAACCCTTTGAGACAGATAGTATGCACATTTCACAACCGAAGAAATTCATTAAAAAATAAAAGGGGGGAGCGGATGTAGCTCAGTGGTTGAGGACCTGCTTCCCATGTATGAGGTCCTGCGTTCAATCCCCAGTACCTCCTAAAATAAATAAATAAATGGTAAGTAAATTACCACTTTAGGTCTTAGAGGCAGGTTGTGTGTGAAACAGGGGCTAGCTGACCCCAACACTCGAGCTCCTTCCCTTACAGCTCTATCTCCAAATAATTTCATCTCAGGACTTCAGAGCTTGAGCCTCAGACAACTGTTTCAAGGAAACCACCTCTTAAAGACAAATGACACATAGTAAAAATGGCTGATTTGCCTTTCACCTCCTCTTCCTGCCCATGCATAATCTCTGGGAGAAACACAAATAAGCAGAGCAATGGCCAACAGGCAGGTGGCTCCCAGGAAGGGAGAAGCAGGGCCAATGCCACCAACTGGGCTCCTGATCCTGAATGCCACCACACTGGCCCCCAACGTCCTCTTAACTAGACGGCACAGGTGTGGACTGAGTCAGGTCATCACTGGAAGTCACGGTCATGGTGAAAAGATCAATGCCAGTTACTATGTCACAATGCTTATGATACAGTTTAGGTTTAATGTGAACGTTTTTGTATTTGAAGGAGCAAATACTGTCTTCAGGAGGTATCTGAAGGGTAGAGTAGCCTTCTCTGAAAAGTAGCCTTAGCTATTTCTGCAGTTAACTCAAAATGTTAATGGCTGAAAACAGAAACTATTCCAAAGTCTATATTATCAAAACTCATATGAATGGTATAAAAAATAATTTATTTTAAAAAGTATACATATTTAAAAATGATTAAAAGTTCATCTTTTGAACTGAGTCCCCCTGGCTGCTGCTGCCGCCACAGGAGAAGAAGGATACCTGTCTAACTCTCCTGCCACGTCCACCTTCTGCCTGCTTCAGGTCATAAAGCCATCGTTTCATTGCCCTTGACGTTACACATTGGTATGAGCACAGGAAACTTAAAAAAATAGCACAAGCATTTTCAAGTTCATCTCTTCAGATAAAGAATATGGAATTCTGGTGAAGAAGACTTGGGTTTGAAAAGATGTTAAAGATCATGTTGAGAAGGAAGTATCCACAGAAGTACACATAATAAGCCTACCATTGCACAGATCAAAGAGAACCATATTCTGTAGCATTACCTGGAATCCTACCAAACTCACTGAAACACAACAGCAAGACATATAGAAAACAGTGAGCAATCAAAACAAGATGAAGAGAAAGCCTGTCATCATATCAGTTATCAAAGGATGAACAAATGCGTAGTTTTGGGGAAAAAGAAAGAAACAAGATCTAATTTGACTTTAATTGTCCAATAGGTATAATTTAAATTGTTTTTTTTTTCCCCACATGAAAAAGCCAGTCATATTTTCTTTAGTTCTTTGGAAAAATGGACCATGATATAAAAGACATGACACTCTGCTACTGTTCTGATAATTTTACTAAGTGGGTAGGTTTTTCCATTTTTAGTCAATATTTGGGAGATGTGTGTATTTCAAGTGGAAAAAAGTAAACCTTTCTTTCTTGAACAGAGTTATGACCTAGAAAGAGTAAAGTTTAAAGTAACTATTCTGAAAGTTAAGTAAAAATAAAAACTGTTTTAGGATATGCAAAATAGCTCATGTGATAAGGTAGTGAGAGCTAGAAATGGTAGATTAAAGACAGTCACAAATTCTTTGACATTCTTTTCATTTAGAGGTGGGATCTATGTCCTTACTCCTCAAATCCCTGCAGGCTCTGTGATTGTTTTGACCAACAGCAATGACAGGGGTGACACAGTGCCAGCTTCCAGCATCTTAAAATACTCGCTCTTGGAAGCGGGTGTGGCTCAGTGGCTGGAGCCCCCGTTTACCATATGGGAGGCCC
>JAQZBX010111108.1:0-10314 GCA_029593785.1 Cabassous unicinctus
AACCCCCCCGCCCCCGTTTGCTGTTTTTGTGTCCATTCGCTGGGCAATTCTCTATGTCTGTTTCCTGCCCTCTTTTCTCATCCTTTTCCTCTTGTCTTCACTGGAATTCGATCCTGGGGACCTCCACCAGGAGGTCTCCGATGTGGGAGAGAGGCGTTCTGCCACCTGCGCCACCTCAGTTCCTGGTTTTCCGGCATGTCTTGTCTTGGCTCTCCCCTGTGTCTCTCTCCTGTTACGTCATCATCTTGCTGTGTGGCTCAGCAGGGCCTGGCACGTTCACGCACAGGGCCTGGCGGCATGCATGCCTTCTATATTTTTCTTTTTTTTCAATTTTATTTTACCAGGAGGTTCCAGGAATCGAACTCAGGTCCCTCCATGTGGCAGACAGATGCCCAACCATTTGAGCCACATCCACCCCCTAGAACATTTTCTTTTTTTTTTTTTTTTTAAGATTTATTTATTTATTTATTTATCTCCCCCTTGCTGCTTGTGTTTGCTGTATCCATTTGCTGTGTGTTTTTTTTTCTGTGTCTGCTTATCTCCCCCTTGCTGTGAGGTCTTACTGCATCAGCCCACCGTGCCGCGCGGGCCGGCCTGCCCTCACAAGGAGGCCCCGGGAAGCGAACCTGGGGCCTCACACATGGTAAACGGGAGCTCTATCGATTGAGCCACACCCGCTTCCCAACATTTTCATCACTACAAAAGATCTCTCATACCCACTTGAGATTAGTTTGTAAGCTCGTTTTTTCAACAGCCTTTAGAAAGTTACTCTGTGCCAGACACCTTGCTGAGCTCTCGGAGAGATGGAAACATCAATAAGACCCATCCTTGCAGCCTAGAGGAGAGATGCATGTGATGCAGGAGAAGCCCAGAGCAGCGTGACCTCTGTGGAGACCCAGAAAGAGTCCAGTGTTTCTGAAGCACTCACTGAAAACAGAGGCATGGAGAGGCTGGTAGGGGAGGTCAGTACGAGCTGAAATGCCAGTGTCTGGGGAAATGAGAGTTCCTTTCATAGCAAGGATAGGGAAGTAGCTTCTGCTTGGCCATTACCTGAAGATATGCCCCCCAAAGAAGAGCTCAGCTTTCCAAGTCTTGCTTGGAGCTCTTGTCCTCCAGGAAACTTTCCTGACCATGAGCTGGGTGAAGAATCTGCTAACGTTCCTTTACCTGCAGAACTTTGATGTACAAGTCTGCCTCCCTCCATTGGACTGAGAGCTCTTTAGGACAAGAGGCTTCACTGCTTTCTTCACTGCTATGGTCTCCAGAGCTTGGCTCAATGTCTGTCACATATTAGGTATGCAGCAAGAGTTTGTTGAAAGATGGCTGCCATTCCTCATGCCCTGGAGCCTCCTTCTGGCTTTGGTGTGCCAGGAAATTTCATGGATGGTGTGTGTATGGGAGGGGCTCCGGGAAGTCTGTGAAATCATGCCTGTGGCCAACAATGGTCTCCTGGGTATTTATTCTGAGTTTTCACCTAGAATCAACTCCTCATTGGGTGATTCTGGAGCAACTCTCCAGAAAAGCCAGTCCCAGCCTCCCCACTGCTTTTTCAACCCAAAGATTTAAAAAATATGACAATAATGCATGATTTTTTAAAATTATAAAATGAAGACCAGCACGAGGAAATAGCACACAGAGATGACTAGTTGCCAACCCCAGTGTGTGTTCTTTCTGTCCCAGACCACTCATTGTTAGCTGCTCATATGGCCACTTGGAATACAGACTGCATTTCCCAGACTCCCTTGCAGCTAGGGTGGCCATATAATTAAGTTCTAGCCAATGGAATGAAACAGAAATGTTAGGCAGAAGTTTTTAGGAACGTTTCTCAAAAGACAGCTCATGGGTGCCTTTTGTCCTTTCTTTTCCTTTCATTCTATATCATTGCTTAAGAAACAGGATGTCATGCTGGAGCTCCATCTCAGACCATAAGGACAGGACCACACCCACACCCTGGGGATGGCAGAGCAGAAAGCTGGGTCAGTCTGAATTCTAATTGTCTGTGGAGACACCATGGCATCCTCAACTGGTCCTCATTCAGATTGTTCTGTGCAAGAGAGAAAGATGATCTTTTTTCTAACTTGTTTAAGATACTTGTATTACTTTTCTGTGGCTTCTGTGGCAAATTACCACAAACTTGGTGGCTTAAAAGAACAGAAATGGTGGAAGCGGCTGTGGCTCGATTGGGCTCCCGTTTACCATATGGGAGGCCCTGGGTTCGATTCCCGGGGTCTCTTGGTGAAGGCAAGCCAGCCCGCTTGGTGTGGTGAGCTGACGGCCCGCACGTCGCGGTGCCTGCCCGGCGTGGGAGCTGGCACAGCAAGATGATGCAATAAAGGGAGACAAGCAGACACAGAAAAACACAAAGCAAATGGACACAGCAAGCACAAGCAGCAAGGGATAAATAAATGAATAAAAATAAATCTTAAAAAAAACACACAACAGAAATGTATCTAGTGGCTAGAAGTCTGAAATCAGTATCAGTAGGCTGAAAAAAAAAAAGGTGTCAGCAGGGATGCACTCCCTCCAGAGGCTCTAGGGGAGAATCTGTTCCTGGCCTCTCCCAGCTTCCAGTGGCTGCTGGCATTCCTTGATTTGTGGCTGCCTCATTCCAATCTCTGGCTTCAAGGTCACATGAAGTGTGTCTAATCTCTCCTTGCCCTCCTCTTTATAAGGATATGGGATTGAGTTTGGGGCCAATCTGGGTAATCTGAAATCATCTCCTGCTCTCAAGAGTCTTAACTGAATCATATCTGCAAAGATGCTTTTCCCAAACAAGGTAATATTAAGAGATTCTAGGGATTAGGTCTTGATCTCTTTGGGGGACATTATTCAGCTGACTACACCACTGTTATCCATGTCTCTGTTACTCACAGATGAAACTAAATCCTAAGGAATACATGAAGAGACATGTAAAAGAATGTTCTGATATTAAACTTCCCTCCTGGGGAAGCCCTGCTACTTTCTCAAATAAGATGGCAAAAAAGTTCTGGAAAATATAAGCCTTGCCTAATAAAAGAAAAGAGACAATAAGTCAAGCCCTCGATTTTAATGCTTGTACTTAAGAAACTTATTCCTGTATAATAATAAAACTATATCTAATTATAATTAATGCCTAATAGTTACTTCCTGAAAACTCCCCAGTTACTTAAACATGGCCTCTCTCTAAGCCAAAAGCTGCAAATAAACTCACTACATTCGCCCTGACATGGGACATGACTCCCAGGGATGAGCCTCCCTGGCACCAAGGGATTATTACCAAGCATTAATCAGAGATGCATTTGGAAAAACACCTTGACCAAAAAGGGGAAATATTAAATAAAACTGAACTTTTATGGTTAAGAGATTTAAAAGTGAGTCAGGAGGTCATTCTGGAGGTTACACTTATGCAGGTCTCAGGCAGTTTTCACAAACTGCCACAGCAAACAAAGCCTCAAACAAAAGTGCTCCTGAGGGCTCTAGGGATGTCTGGACACCATAGCCAAGCCACACAGTCTCATGAAATCAACACCTCCTCGGCAGAAATTCTATTTCCCCAATATAACATAGTTATACTCATTTATAATTCCCCTAATCATGATTCTCCTTTTATTTGATCCTCTAATTTTCAATATACCAGTTGAATATATTTCTGAGACTTAAATCTTTGGATTGTCCATATGTTGGTTAAGCCCTGAAACCGAGCAGAGTTGCAGTCAACTCCTGTTCTTCAGTTCTTTGAGCTTACCCTAGACAATTAACAAAATGATAATGATAGGCCAGTTCCATCACAAAAACAAGGAGTATCTTCAACTGCAAGCAAAACAATTCCTTTCCTCTGCCCCATAATATCTAAGTTCCCTCTCAGCCTGAAGAAGTCAGAGCAAACATCATCCCAAATCCCTCAAGACTGAGGAATGAAGAAAATTAGGGGGAGAGTGTAAGCACAGACCAAAGCAAGTTTATTGTTATTGTAGTTATTATCTTGTGTTAACAGAGTAACTTGTATCATTGATATAAAAAAGAAAATACAAATTAAAAAAAAAAGAACGTTCTGAGCAGTATTAAGGATAAATATATAAATAGATGAGGGTCCTGTTCTGGGGATTGGGGATCAAGAGATGAACTGGACCCATTCAATCCCCAAAGAAGGCCCCAGTCCAGTGAGGGAGACAGACCAAGAACTAATCATAACCATTGCAATACAGTGTATACACCATAGCAGTGTACCCAGGTATCTCTGATAGTGACCCAGGGGGTCAACCCATAAGGGAGGTCGGGGAGAGCCTCACCAAGAAGGATATTGAAAATTAACAATGTTCTCACCATATCAGCATGTGGGATGAACATTCAAGGTGGAGAGGAGACTGTGGACAAAGGCTTGGACCCATGAGAAGACTAAGGGAAAGTGTCTTCATTTGTCAGGGCTGCTATAACAAAATACCACAAATTGGTTGGCTTAAACAGGAATTTATTGACTCACAGTTTTGGAAGTTAGAAGTCCAAGATCAAGGTGTTAGCAGGAACAGGCTTTCTCAGAAGTCTGTGGACAAAGGCTTGGAGGTATGAGAAGACTAAGGGAAAGTAACTTAGCTTACCAGGGCTGCTATAACAAAATACCACAAATTGGTTGGCTTAAACAGGAATTTATTGACTCACAGTTTTGGAAGTTAGAAGTCCAAGATCAAAGTGTTGGCAGGATCAGGCTTTCCTGGAAGTCTGTAGCACTCTGCTGGTGGCTTGCTGGAAATTCATATTTCAATGTCTACCTCCGTTACATGGCCATCTGTCTTCTGTCTCCACTTCTAGCTTCTACTGACTGACTGCTTCTGAATTTCCTCTGTCAATAAGAACTTTATTTATTTATTTATTTATTTATTTATTTATTTATCCCCCCCCTTGCTGCTTGTGCTTGCTGTGTCCATTCGCTGTGTGTCTTCTCCGTGTCTGCTTATCTTCCCCTTGCTGTGAGGTCCTGCTGCATCAGCCCCTTGCGCTGCGCAGGTCGGCCTGCCCTCACAAGGAGGCCCCAGGAAGTGAACCCGGGGCCTCACACATGGTAAACGGGGGCTCTATCGACTGAGCCACTCCCGCTTCCTGTTGTGAGGGCTTGCTGCATCAGCCCACTAGGCTGCGTGGGCCGGCCTGCCCTCACAAGGAGGCCCCAGGAAGCGAACCCGGGGCCTCCCATATGGTAAATGGGGGCTCTATCGACTGAGCCACTCCCGCTTCCTAATAAGAACTTTAGACACATTGGACTAAGGTCCACCCAGATTCAGTTTGGCCTGATTCAAATAGGATCTTTGAAGATCCTATTTACAAATGAGTCCACATCCACATGACCTGGGATTAGGACTTGAAGATCACATCTACAAATGAGTTTAGAGCCACAGAACAAGTTAGGACTTGAACATGTCTTCAGGGAGGACATGATTTAATCTACCATAGAAGGGAAGGTGTTCCAGTCAGGATACAGTCAGTCTCAGGCAACAGGAAACTTAACTGTGGCAGTTTGATATTATTGATGAACTCCAAAAAGAAATATTGATTATGTTTGTAAAATGGTCTGTTCCTCTCTGTGTGACAACCTTTGATTGTATTAAATTCATAGGTTTTGCTTTTACTTGATTAAATTAAGATTAGGGCTTTGATTCCATAGGAAGTTGAATCCCTGCCCACTTGGTGGGCAAACACTCACACAGAAAACAATATGGCAGAGGAGAGAGAGCTTGGTTTTGATGCTGGAGCCCCAGGGAGAAAGCAGAACCATTCGCCTGATAGTTTACAGCTAGCCTTGTGGAGAGAGCAGAGCAGCTGAGCCCAGAAAGAGATAAGCCCCGAGAAGAGAGATAAGCCTTATGCCAGCCTACAGCTAAGATCAGAAGAAGCTAGGACAATGGAGCCTCAAGAGGAAGAGGAAGGCTGAACCCTTGCAGAGACTGGCAGCCATCTTGCTCCAACATGTGGCAACAGACTTTGGTGAAGGAAGTAACTTACTCTTTATGGCCTTGTGACTATAAGCTTCTACCCCAAATAAATACCCTTTATAAAAGTCAACAGAGTTCTGGTACTTTGCATCAGCACCCCTTTGGCTGACTAATACACTAACAATAGTGTATTTACTGGCTCAAGTGAAATGGGCTTCAGGAAGGGTTTGATCAGACTCTGCTATTGTGTCAGTTCTGCTCTTCTCTATGGGTCAGCTTCTTCCATAAACTGGCTGCTTCCAGGACTTTCAGCAGTAACCAGGACAACACACTTCCTCATGCAACCAGGGTGGAAAAGAAGATATTTCTGACAATCATGGAGAAGAGTCCTGAGCACTGATGAGCCCACTTCCCTATTACAATCTGTGAGCCATATATTCTCTGTTTGCCGTCTACCAAATCATACCACCACCGTCATTTTCCATCTTTCTTTGCATTTCTCTGCATCCTGGGAGACTGGTCACCATGGACCACATCACCTGGGCTCCCTTGTCTGGGGCTTCTAGTTGGGTTTAGCCATCAGGAGGCACTGGCAGATTGGAGGAGGAGAGGGGAGAGAACAATATATTTATTTCTTCCACTGAACCTCAGATCACTGGTATTCCTTAAAAGCCACAACTCCAGTCGAAAGGACCTGCTTACATGGCTCCAGCTCTTGCTGGGTTTAAATACATACAAATATTTGTATGTATTGTGAAAAATTCGATTTTTACCCACAATAAAAAAAAAAAAAAAGTAATATCATCTCCCCTTCCAGGTTTAGGGATGGTATGATGGGTAGGTTAATGTGTCGACTCGGTCAGGTAACGGTGCCCAGGTGTTTGGTCAAGCAAGCACTGGGCTAATTGTGATACAAGGGCATTTCATGGACTTTAATCATCAGTGAGTTGATTGCATTGATGGCTGGTTACATCTACAATCAATGGAGGAGATTTTTGCCAGCAATGAGTGATGTCTCATCCAATCAGCTGAAGGACTTAAAAGGGGAAGTGATTTCAGCATTCAGAGAGAGAATGCCCATCTCTACTTCATATAGCCAGCATCTTCTGGGAACCCATCAAGGACCTTCATCGAAGTCTCTGGTTTGCAGCCTGCCCTGCAGAATTTGGACTTGTGCATCCCCACGGTTGCATGAGGCAATTTTATAAAATCTCATACCATTTACAGATGTCTCCTGTCAGTTCTGCTTCCCTAGAAAACCCTGACTAATACAGATGGTAACAATTCCGCTTGGTGCTTCACCATCATCCTTGTGGTTGCTCTAACCCTGCCCCACTTTTGTAAACTGTCTATTAAGTGTACTACATTTGAACCCCTTGAGTATGTTGTTGGTTTCTGCCAGGGGTCTGAAGTGATCAGAGCAATGCCACATGATAATTCACTTAGATTTGAGTTTCCTGAACCAATTGTCATGGTAATAGGAAAAGAATTATCCTGATTTGTTTGGAAAAAATAAGGTCCGTATCTGGAGCTAGGGATGGGGTCAGTGGCCCAAGTCGATGAGGAACAAGGGCAACAACTGATGAGGCAACAACCACAAAGTCCCCTAAACATGACCCCAAGATCGGGCGCAGTTCAGTGGTTGAGCACTTGCTTTGCATATATGAGGTCCTGGGTTTGATCCCCGGTACCACCTAAAAATAAATAAATAAAAAATAAACATGTCTCCTAACCTACAAATTTCCAGACACCTGGACACTGGACACAAAGATCTAAAAAATAACCTAAATTAAAATGAAAAACAAAACAAACTTCAAAGTATGTACATATACATAAAATTCTGGAGATGAAGTTGATAAAGAATATAGTATATTTATGCATTTTTAGAAGGCTGAAGTTTCTGTTTCATTTTTGGTAATAATAATAATCAGATCTTAGAAAATAATGGGTTTAGAAGAAGAGTTCAAATAATAGAACATAGAAGAACCAAATTATTTTCGATGTGGCCTTCTAATGAGAGTAATATCCCCTGTTAAAAATCATGGATTTTAGGGAAGCAGATGTAGCTCAAGTGATTGGGCTCCTGTCTACCATATAGGAGGTTCCAGAGACTCCTGGTGAAGGCAAGCTGGCCCGCGCAGTGAGCTGGCCTGAGTGGAAAGCTGGCCCAGGCAGGAATGCTGACCCGCACAGAGTGCTGGCCCATGCAGAGAGCTGGCACAGGAAGATGATGCAACAAAAAGAGACACAGAGGAGACACAATAAGAGACACAGCAGACCAGAGAGCTGAGGTGGTGCAAGAGATTGAGTGCCTCTCTCCCACTCCGGAAGGTCCCAGGATCAGTTCCTGCTGCCACCTAAAGAGAAGACAAGCAGACACAGAAGAACACACAGCAAGTGGATATAGAGAGCAGACAGCGAGTGCAAAACAATGGGGGTGGGGGAGGTGGGGAATAAATACATAAAATCTTCTTTTAAAAAATTGTGGATTTTAGAAATTTGGTTATAACATGGAAGGAACCAAGCCCCAGTGTGGCAGTTTGAGATTTTTTTATGAATCCCAAAAAAGAGAAAGATTATGTTTGTAAATTAATCTATTCCTCTGGGTGTGATACCCTTTGATTGTATTAAATTCAGTTGGCGGGCCTTTGATTACCTGTTAAGATTGCTTTTAGGGCAGTTTTGATTTGACCACATCGGTAGGCCATGACTCAGGTTGAGTCTCCACCACCTTGCTGGGTCTGATATAAAGGGACACTCACATAGTCAGACACACATGTGGGAAAAGAGAGCTCTATCACTTTTTGATCCTGCTTGTGACAGAAAGGAGAAGGCTCAAAGAGCTAAAGCCTAGGGGAGAGATGATGAACCATTTTGCCTGATAGCTTACAGTTGACCTTGGGGAGAGAGCCAAGACTGATATAGGAGGCCCAGAAAGAAACAAGGCCTATGCCAGGAGAATAGGGACTTTACTTAAGCCTGAAGCCTCAAGAGATTGGGCCCACGGAGCCTCAAGAGGAAGAGGATGCCCAGAGGGGAAGGCAGAGACCAGCCAGAGATCGACCATCTTGCTTCAACACGTGGCAGCTGACTCTGGTGAGAAAGCAACCTTGAGATGGACTTTTTATGACCTTGTAACTGTAAGCTTTTACCTCAAATAAATATCTTTTATAAAAGCCAACAGATTTCTGGTATTTTGTATTGGCAGCCCTTTGGCGGACTAACACAGCCCTGAGAGTTATGTCTTTCCTTAAAACTCTTTAATGGCATCTCATTGCTTACAGATTAAAATCCAAGCTCCCAAACACAGATCACAAGACCTCTTTTTGTACCCTAGAACCTAAAAAGGTAGTCTCAATTCTCACCACTTCTTGCCTCATATGACATACCAGCAATACTGTTTGTAATTCCTGATACACAGCACTGATTTTTACATTTTTGATCTCTGTTCATAGTACTCACTCTCACCCTCAAAAAAAAAAAAAAAATGCAATCCAGGCATTACTTCTCTAAGTAGCCACTCCTAATTTCTCCAGACTAAGTTAGGTACCCCTTTGTGTATCTATAAACTTATGTTCGGTTCAGTTATTGGGCTTATTATATAATGATGTGTTCTGGTGTTTCTCCTACCAAATAAACTGTGGACTCCATCAGGGAAGCAAATAGGCCATATTGATCTCTGTATCCCCAGTACATAGCACAGTGCTTGACATGCTAGGTATTCAATTAATGTTTGTTGAAGAAAGGACTCAATGGTATTGTGAGCAACACTATTAATGACTCTTTAGCTTAGTTTGCAATAGAACTAGGGTTATATACTTTTACCTAGAGTATATAACAAAGGAATATTTTCCTTTGGCCATGTGGCAGAGAATTCCTTGTGCACCAATCTCATCAGGTTCGAAAACCTGTCATCCAGGGGGTGACATCAGTGAAACTGGTGGACTAATGGCTTCCAAAAGTTTGTTCTTCCAAAAGGTGAAAAAAAAACTGGTAAAAATGGTCAGATTCAAACTTTTCAGAAATCTGGAAATTAAATCAAAGGCTTACAACAACATGGGAAGTATTTAGTCAAGAAAAACACCTGAATCTCAATAAGAGTGTGGAGTTTTGTGGTGTTTTAACTTGCCCTAATCTCACTCTCCAGTTCAGCAGTAGCCTTGAAAAATAACAACCCATATTATCAGTAATGGAAGAAGCAGAAAGGAGTTGGAGCTCTTTGAAAGCGTCATTATCAAAGAAGAGTCAGGGAAGCGGGTGTGGCTCAGTGGATAGAGCCCCCGTTTACCATATGGGAGGCCCGGGTTCGCGCCCCGAGGCCTCCTTGTGAGGGCACGCTGGCCTGAGCGGTGCGGTGGGCTGATGCAGCAACCTCACGGCAGGAAGCGGCTGTGGCGCAATGGATAGCGCA
>JAQZBX010111109.1:0-10313 GCA_029593785.1 Cabassous unicinctus
TTTTTTTTTTCCGTAAGGGTGGGGGTCAGCCGACTGTGTTAAGCACCACAGGCAGGCTTAAAACTCACGAATCTCTATGGTTCAGTCCACACCATCGATCTGTCCAGATAGATGTCCCAAGCTTCTTACTCCACACATCCACAGCACAGACACCCGTGCCGCACCCTGTCCACTCTCTGCCGTGATCTGGGAGCTGCTTGCAGTCGACCTCCTAAGCCGACACCATCTTTTTTCCCTTCCAGTAACTATCTTTAAATGAATGAATATGACACTATAATATATCAAAACCTATGGGATTCAGCAAAAGCTGTATTCAGAGGGAAATTCATAGCCATAAATGCATATATCAGAAAAGAAGAAAGAGCTAAGATTGAAGACCTGAATGCACACCTGCAGGAATTAGAAAAAGAACAATAAACTAACCCCAAATGAATAGAAAAAAAGAAATAAGAAATATTAGATTAGAACTGAATGAAATAGAAAATAAGAAAGCACTAGAAAAAATTAAACCAAAAGCTGGTTCTTCGAGAAGAGCAATAAAATTGATAAACCCTTAGTTAGACTAACAAAGAAAGAAAGAGAGAAGATGCAAATACACAAAATAAGAAATGAGGAAGGGGTTATCACCACTGATCCCACGGGAATAAAGAGTATCATAAAAGGATAATTTGAAAAATTATATGCCAACAAGAATGATAATTTAGAGGAAATGGGCAAATTCCTAGAAACACACAAGCAGCCTACATAGACAAAAGAAGAAATTGATGAACTCAACAGATCAATGACAAGTAAAGAGATAGAATCAGTCATCAAAAACCTCCCAAATAAGACTAGATGGCTTCACCAAACATTTCGGAAAGAACTAACACCAATCCTGCTTAAACTCTTCCAAAAAACAGAAGCAGAAGCAACATTGTCTAACTCATTCTATGATGCCAACATTACCCTAATACCAAAGCCAAAGACACCACAAGAAAGGAAAATTACAGAACAATCTCTCTATTGAGCCTAGATGCTAAATCCTCATCAAATTCTTACTAATAGTATTCAACAACACAACAAATGAATTATACATCATCACCAAGTGAGTTTCATCCCAGATATGCAAGGATGGTTCAACATAAGAAAATCAATCAATGTAATACACCACATAAACAGATAAAAAAAATTCTCATTATCATCTCTATAGACACAGAAAAAGCATTTTACAAAATACAGCACCCTTTCCTGATAAAAACACTGCAAAAGATAGGAATAGAAGGAAACTTTTGGAACATGATAAAGGGCATATATGAAAAACCCACAGCAAACATCATATACAATGGTGAAATCCTAAAAGCATTTCCTCTAAGAACGGGAACACGACAAGTATGCCCACTATCACCCCTCCTATTTAACATTGACTTAGAAGTACTTGCTCAAGTACTGAGGCAAGATGAAGAAATAAAAGGCATCCCAATTGGAAAGGAAGAAGGAAAAATTTCAATATTTGCAGATGATATGATCCTTTACATAGAAAGCTGTGAGAAATCTACAACAAAGCTTCTAGAACTGATAAATGAGTTAAGTAAAATCACAGGTTATAAGGTCAATGCGCAAAATTCAGTAGCATTTCTTTACACCAATAATGAGCAATCTGAGGAAGAAATAAAAAAATAATTTACAATAGTATCTAAAAAATCAAATTCCTAGGAAAAAATTTAAAGGTGTAAATGACATAAACAGAAAGCTACACAGGACTGTTAAAAGAAATCAAAAAAACTTAAATAAATGGAAGAATATTCCCTGTTCATGAATAGGAAGACTAAATATCATTAAGATGTGTATCCTACTCAAACTAATATCCAGATTTAATGCAATCCCTATAAAAATCAACACAGCATTTTTTACTGAATTGGAAAAACTAACTACAAAATTTATTTGGAAGGGCGAGGCCCTGAATAACCAAAGACATATTGAAAAAGAAAAATGAAATTGGAAGAATCACACTACCTGATGTTAAAACATACTACAAAGCTACAGTGGTCAAAACTGCATGGTACTGGCACAAGGATAGACATACTGACCAATGGAAATGAATTGAGAGTTCTGATAGAGATCCTCACATATACAGTCATCTGAGATTCTACAAGGCCACCAAGCCCACTCAACTGGGAGAGAATGGCCTCTTCAACAAATGGTGCTTGGAGAACTGGATATCTATATCCAAAATAATGAGAGAGGAACACCATCTCACACCTTATACAAAGATCAACTCAAGATGGATCAACAATCTAAATATAAGTGCCAAGACCATAAAGACCTGGAAAGTAATGTAGGGAAGCATCTACAGGACCAAGTAATAGGAAATGGCTTCATGAACTTCACACTCAAAGCACCAGCAGCGAAAGAAAAAATAGATAAATGGGACCTCCTCAAAATTAAAACCTTTTGCACCTCAAAGGAGTTTGTCAAGAAAGTAAAAAAAAACAGCCTACCAAATTGGGAGAAAATATTTGGTAACCATATATCTGATAGGAGCCTAATAGCCAGCATATATAAAGAAATCCTATATCTCGAAAATAAAATGACAAACAACCAATTTTAAAAATGGGCAAGTGATTTGAACAGACACTTCTCTAAAGAAGAAATAAAAATGGTTAAAAGCACATGAAAAAATGTTCAACATCACTAGGTGTATTAGTCAGCCAGAGGGGTGCTAATGTGAAATACCAAAAATGGATTGGTCTTTATAAAGGGTATTTATTTGGGGTAGAAGTACACAGTTAAAGGCCAGAAAGTGTAAGTTTCTTCTCTTACCAAAGTCCACTGCCACGTGTTGGAGCAAGACAGCTGCCAACGTTTGCCAGGATTCAGGCTTCTCGGGTTCCTCTCTTCCTGGGGCTGCATTTCTCTCTGGGCTTAGCTCCTGTTTCCTCCACAAGGTCAGCTGTAGGCAATCAGGTGAACAGCTCACTTCTCTCCTCCTGGGGCCTTCTCTTCAACATCAAAACCGCTTCTCAAAAACTATTTCCTCTGTCCTTTGCCTTGCCTTTTATATTCGATTCCCCCACCCACCAAGGGGTGGGGCTCAACACCCTACTGACATGGCCCAGCCAACGCCCTAATTATAACTTAATCATACCCAGATTAACAGATCAGTTTACAAGCATGATACAATTATATTTTTGGAATTCATAATTACATTAAATCGGCCAATGGCTACACTAGGTATTAGGGAAATGCAAATCAAAACTACAATGAGAAACCATCTTACACCTGTTAGACTGGTGGCTATTAAAAAACAGTCTTACAAGTGTTGGAGAGGAATGTGGAGGAATGGGAACACTTATCTACTGCTGGTGGGAATGTAAAATGGCACAGCCATTGTGGAGGACATTCTGGCAGTTCCTCAGAAAACTAAGTATACATCTGCCATATGATCCAGAAATTCCACTGCTGGGTATATACCCAGAAGAACTCAAAGCAGGGACATGAACAGATATATGCACACCAATGTTCATAGCAGCATTTTTCACTATTGCCAAAAGTTGGAGTCAACCAAAATGCCCATCAACAGATGAATGGATAAACAAAATGTGGTATTACATACAGTGGAATATTACTCAGCTGTAAGAAGTAATACAGCACTAACACACAGGATAACATGGATGAATCTTGAGGACCTTATGTTGAGTGAAGAAAGCCAGGCACTGAAGGACAAATATTACATGATCTCTCTGATATGAATTAAGCAAATCTAGCCAACCCAGAAAGCTAGAGACTGGAAGGTAGGTTTACAGGATATAGAAAGGGAAAAGAAGGTTGTGAACCAAAGCCCATATGGGCGTAATCTAATAAAAGGTGGTAGTGAGTAGTTGGGCAGTGATGGTATATGACAGGGGTGTAGGGATACTATTGGATTGAGTGGTACAAGCTTGACAGGGGGTAGGGTGGGGAGGATGGTTTGGGCAGTCCATGGAACTGGAGGCAGGGTTGGGGAGGGAGCAGGTGAAAACTGGGGATTGGTGGGCACATGGGTAAAACTACAATGATGAGAAGACCCTTTTGACAATATGACAAGGAAGAGTAACTGGTTTAGGGTGTTGGATGGGGGCGCATTTGGAACAGGGCACACCTGCGGCAGTCTTTGAGAGAATGTGTCAGTGATCATTTATCATAGTGTGCTGTATCAGTGGGGAAGACCCACATAATGAGTGGGAAGGAGTTGGACTCCCATGCTGGGGAAGCCCAATATGTTCTCAAACAGAGGGGACAGTGTCTATCAAGAGCATGGGCAGCTCCTAATAGGGGAGGACAAAGTAGTGTGTCAAGCCCTCAGTGTTGTAACAAATATCTATGAACTTTGCCCTTCAAGGAGTGAAGCCTGGTAATCACCGTGGACCCCAGGAGAGGGGGAGGGTAGAATAGGATAGATGTAAGAGGGGGTATTTATTGGGAAATGGAAATGTTCTGCATGATCTTGCAATGATGGATACAGGCCATGCTAAATTTCATAAAAAATTTATAAAAGTGAATGGTCTAAAATGTAAACCATAATGTAAACCATTGATCATGGTTAGCAGCTAAGTTTCAATATTTGTATATCAGTTGTAACAAATGTACAATCCACATGTAAAATGGTTATTAATAGGAAAGGGGGACAGGGGGGAGGATGTTGGTTATATGGGAGTCCCAAATATTCTGTATGTAACTTTAATGGGACCTAAAACCTCTTTGAAGACAAAAATAAAAAATAAAAAAAAAAAGAAAGACATTGGGAAGAAATGGAAGAAAATGCCCATGTATATACAAGACAACAGATATTACACTGATGAAAGGCAAAATGCCAAAAAAAATTTTTTTTCATATTTTTCATTTCTTTTAGTATCCCATTTTTTAAACTTTATTTTAACTTTAGTTTTTCTAAATAATTATGTATTTTATTTATGTTTAAACTTATCATTATTTCATTTTCCTTTTAATCGAATTTGGCAAATTCTTGGCTTCATTTTTGAAGAAGTTTTGGATCACAGAAGGGTTACAAGTATGGTAGGAGAGGATCAAGGGTGTAAGGTGTCAGTGTTGGGAGATACATGGGAGGAAGTTCACCTGGGCACACATATAAGGTATATAAATATATTCACATGTACATGAGTTATTGCCACAGTGGGTAGAGATTCACACAACAGCTGAAGGATTGTTGAATCCCCATCCTGGGGAGCTCTGCCACAATCTCTAATGGAACAGCAACAATCCCCCAAGTACAGGGGCAATGACTAGTGAAGAAAGATGGTCCATTGATGGGCCCTTGATATTGACAACTATGCTTGTGAGGCTTTTGCTCTTGTATTTGTAACTTGGCCTAGTGTTGTAGGGTGCCTAAGGTTTACTTCCTGAGAACCTCCTTGTTGCTCACATGTGGACTTTCTCTAAGCCAAACTCAGCATGTGGATGCATTACCTTCCCTCCAGTGAGGGACATGACTCCCGGGAACAAGCCTCCCTGAAACCAAGGGATTACAACCAAACACCGGCTGGTGATACAACTGGAAAAAGACCTTAAATAAAAGGGGGAAAGGTAAAGACAAATGTGTTTATATGGCTAAGAGACTTCAGAGTGAGTGGGGAGGTAATCAGAGAGGTACCACTTATGCACATCTCAGCAGGATCCCATAGAAGGCCAAAGTGGACACTACCCCAAACAAGTGGGCTCCTGAGGGCTCCGGAGACACCCAGGTCCTGTAGTCATGGCGGATACTTCTGGAGTTTAGTGCCTTGCTATTGGGCCCTACTTTGGAGATTGTGCTCCCGAGTATGACAGTGTTGGACTCAGAAGTGACTTCTCTACACATGCCTCGTCTGTCCCTTTTGTTTGAACCTACAGTTGGTGATGGAGTTGGTAGGTGTACATCCAGGAGACTTGAATCTCTGGGCTGTACATGTGCTGGCTGTACCCTGAGCCTCAGTGGAGTTGCAGCACCTACTCACCAGTTCATTGGAATCACCCAGGACAACTAACAAGGTAAGGATAGACAGCCATCACACTAAGGAACCAAGAGAGCCTACAACTGCAAGCAAGAAAGTCCCATCCATCAGCCATATGGGATCAAAGTCCCCTCTCAATTAGAGGTGGAGGAGCCTTCACCATCCCAGAATCCTGAGGATTAATGAATAAAATATGGGTTAGAGTAGACTTATTGGTGTTCTACTATAGACTTATTGTGATTCTAGCAATGGAAGAAATTATATCATTGATGTGGGGACAGTGGCCACTGGAGGTGCTGATGGCAGGGAGAGGGAAAAAGAGGTATAATATGGGGACTTTTTCAGGACTTGGAATTGACCTGGATGACACTGCGGTGACAGATACAGGCCATTATATATCCTGCCATAGCCTACAGAATTGAGTGGGAGAGAGTGTAAACTACAATGTAAACTATAGTCCATGCTTAGTGGCAATGCTCCAAAATGTGATCATCAATTGCAATGACTGTACCACACTAATGAAAGAAGTTGATAATGTGGGGAAAAGCGGGAAGTCTGGGGAGTGGGTCTATGGGAATCCCTTATATTTTTTATGTAACAATTTATGTAATCTAAGTATCTTTTAAAAAGAAATTAAAAATATATTTAAAAAAAGAAATTTGCAGATATGATAAAAATCCCATTCTGACTTACCTTGGGTAAGTCACTTAATTACTCTGTGCCTCAGTTTCCCCATTTTTTCTCCATTTTAAAAATGAGGACAATTACAGTACCTACTACCCAGGATTGCCTGGAGAAAGAAATGATTTAAAACATGTGAATCATGAAGAATAGGATGTGGCACATACTAAGCATTTATGGTCATGTACGTATAAACCCAAACAAACATTTTAGTAAAACCTATGTTAGGTGTAGACTACTGTTGTGCATGAGCATAAAAATCTTATAGATGGAAAATCTATGGGTTCATCCAACCTTAAATCACGCAAGAAATAATCTACCAGTGCTAAAAATGTCCCATTTCTCCCAGTACTTTGTACTTGCCAACTGGCAATTATTCGATTTGTTTCCTTTTGGTGCAATTACATAATTTCCAACTATAAGTAAACTTTTCCGATCTAATCTTTCATTAATCTATCATAACGGATTTAAATAAGCATGGAAAGGTTGAGTGCTGGAGGAGTTAGAGCACTAACATAAAGACATAAAGACATATGCAGACATAAAGACCTCAAAACCTTAGTTTTTCATGAAAAAGCGGATCCTATATCAGATGTAAAAAAGCAGCCCTTCAAAAATTTAAGTTTACAAAAGAATGCTCTGGTGACAGAACAAACTGTGTTACCTATACATCTAGATATTATTTTCAGCTAAAGATAAAAAAAATCTTTAGTCATATAAAAAATAGATGAATTAGTAAATTGAACACAACTCCTAATGCAGTAAACGGTCCCCTAACAAGTAAGCTATTTTGAGACACCAATGTGCATTTCAAAATAACATGCAAGTTGCAGCAATATCTGTGTCCAAAAAATCTATCAAAAATAGCCGGATCACTAAATCTCTAGTAAACTAGATATGGAAAGAATAATTTTCATTCTCTAACCACATGGAGACCGGTAAAACATCGTGACAGGGAAGCTGAAAATCAGAAGACTACTTTTTAAATTTTTTCTTTGAAAAAGAAAAGATTTTTTTTCTATATCAATGATTTCATTTTGGACACATGTGGTTGAGATCACCTCAGGTGTAAAATAAGCTAATTAAACACACGGCCGTGAAACACTGAGATTGGAGGGAGCTCAAGTTTGCAGAGCAGTGTAAGAGCATCAACACAAGCGAAACCAGGTGTAGTTGCTGCTACTCCCAAGATAATCCAAACCCATCCCAAAGACTCCAGGCTGGCAGAAGATGTCAATGCTTAGCACCAATGAATAAGCAACTCACATTACCCCGGGGATTCTCACAACGCCCGGGCTACAGATGGGACCAGCACAACTGCTGGGGCCAACGCCCAGCTCCTGTCCGACCGCCCTGCTCCCTGGGAGCTGCCTCCGCCGGCGAAGTGTGCCGCGCCCTAAATTTGCTCTGTATGATCCCAAACTTTCCCTGGTTGGTTAAAAGGAAAATAAAGGTTAGAAGCCCTACTTGCGAACCCGAGCTGGAATCTGGGATGCGGCTTGGGAAAGTGCTTGGTCTGCATCTCCCCGGATCGTCTGTGGGTGCCTGGGGGAAAGGAGAGCTACCTCTGCGAGTCTTCTCCGACGCAGGACCTGCCCCGCGCCCCACCACGGGCCAAAAGGAAGGTTTGTTGGCGTGGGAGAGGCGGGGTCTAGAGAAACCGCGCCCCGGAGGGGAGAGAGTGAGCTACCTCCTAGCCAGGCCTGGGTGCCCACATCCGCGGCAGGAGAGGGGTTACGCAAAAGGGGTCCCGGGGACAACGACCACCACGGTCACCTCGCCTGGGAACCCGAGGGAGCCGTGGCGCAGGCGGCCGCACTTACCGGGATCTTTCCGGAGGACGCGCCCACGGCGGGTGCAGAGCCTGGGCTGCCGATCCGCTCTGCCGCCTTCGCCTCCCTGGGTTTCCCTGCTTCGAGGCCCGGGCTCCGGCTCGGACTCGCACTTGCCGCCGCTCTCGCCCGCCGGGGTAGGCTTTGAAGGAGACAGGGGCGGTGGTACCAGCGCGCAGCCTCTGGCGCTCCCGGCCCCCTTGAGGCCCTTCTTCTCGCCTCTGCGCCGGGAGCCCTGCCGCAGCGCGCTCTCCTTCGCGCCCCCTGCTCCATGTCACCCGGTCGCCGAGGCCAATGCCCTGTCTTAGATTACTCCGCAGTGGGGACCGGGTTCAGGATTTATAGGCCAGCTAGGGCAGAGAGGAGAAATCCTAGAGCTCGGTGTCGCGCCTGATTTCTGAAACCTGAAAGTGCTGCCAACTTTATGGTCATCCATGGCAGGTACCTCCTCCTCTTGTTCAGTTATTTGCAAATAGTTGTCATATCAATCAGAACTTTCCTTAGGAGGCTACGTAAGGTCCTAATCGAATGATGGAAAAGACATCTAGAGAAAAGACACTAAGGCGGGCAAGGCAAGCTGTGCAGGCCCAGGGTTTCAGGAGTCTCGGCTTTGGAAGGTTGGGATACTAAAGGGTCCTTAGCAGTATTGCAGGCTGACCTTTTATTTCATGAGTGAAGAAACTGAGAATCAAATCACATTGCCAGTGATGTGCCACTCTGATGAAGGATGTTGGTGTGGGATGTTGTGGGAGGTGTGGGAGGTGGGGAACATGGGAATCCCTGTAATTTCTGAGTAATGTTTAGGTAATCTAAGCACCTTAAAAAATATATATATATATAAATATATATATTTGTATATATATATATTTATATATATAATAACATTTATGTAAGCAAATGCACATATATGCATATGTATTTATCATTTTACAAATATTGGTATGTATTGTGAAAAATTTGATTTTTACCAACAATTAAAAAAAAAATCACACTGCCCTTTGGAGTCACAGATAGGGTTCAAATTCTGGCCTCAGTACTCTCTTTCCTACTCTGTCTGGAGAGCAATGAACTGAGTGAGGCCTCTTGATTATTGGCAAGAATCCGGACCAAACAGTGTGTGAAAAGAGACAAACCCAACACTGAAGGAAGTCCCTCTTACCCAGACCCTGTGAGCACCCCAGAACTGCCAAGAGGTGCGCACCACGTGAAGCCTTGAGGCTTTTCACCTGGTGTTTTCACTCTCCTTACCCCCCACCCTTTTCCTGTTCTTCACCCCAGGGCAGAGAAGGCTTCTTCTTGTCCTTGAATTGAAGGAAACAACCCTTGAATCTTGAAAGCTTACTACCTCTGACTTAGAGTAAAACTGTTTTCTTCAGAACTCTGGGCTCATTCTCAGTAGTCAAGGGACGCACTGGCAATTTAGAAATCTCTTTTCTCCCATCAAACCCAGGTATTCCAGACCAAGGATTTCAAGATCCTCTTTTGGAAACCATAGGTTGGATTTTTTAATCTTTGCTTTTTATTTTGGAAGATTTCAAATATAGACAAATATAAGACAATAGTACAATGAACCTCCATGTGGCTATCACCCAGCTTGTACAATTATTAACTCAGGGCCAAGCATATTTCATCTATACCCCCAATATTTAAAAGCAAATCTCAGACATTATATCATTTCATCTATGAAGGTTTTCAGAAAACAAAGTATCAACCGCTACTGGGTTGTGTCCAAATGACTCAGGAGCTAATTTAAATAGGCTCCACTGACCAGAGATGGGTCAATATGAGCATGAAAAAAGAGAACTGCAGTTGTTTGAAACATGTCAGATATGAT
>JAQZBX010111110.1:0-10313 GCA_029593785.1 Cabassous unicinctus
AAGATATATGTCTTTCAACTAGTTTTCATAGATTATGGTATAATAGGTGGACTATTTTTTTGCAATTGAAGTTATTAATTGGACCCTAAAATACATGGTCATCCAGTGCACACATAAAGAGTTCCAAAACCATTGTCCAATAAAAGGAAACAGGACTCTGGGGAGATTTGCATGACTCTAGTTCTGTGACAAGGAATGTAATAGATGAACAGAAGCATATTATACTGCCAGAATGTAAAGAAGAACTGAAAAAGAAGTAAAAAAATTCACCAAATAAACCAAAAGAACAATGACTACAACACCTACGTACACATAAACAGTGATGAAGATACAGCAAAAGTACACAGAAGCCAACTGATAGCTCTCAATGGCCTAAGCTGGAAAAATCTGAGCAACAAAATAAATAACACCGCTTTGGACTTTAATCCAAATTATAAAATTAATATCCATGAGTCTGTACTGATATAAACAAATGATTTAGTAAAAAATAAAAACATGTAGGAGAATAGAAAAATCTCTCATATGGAACAATTCTAAATGATTCAATTAGATGCAACTCTCTCAAGGAGGTAGAGCATAATTCTCCTTTTTATGGTGTGGAACACACATGATGGATTCCTTCCAAAGAGTACAGTATGGAAAATAGGGGTGGGGGAAGTAACATTGTAGTGGAGAAACCTTACATATACTTTCCTAAGCCAAGTTATCAAGGTTAACATCAAGAGTGGTTAGTCAGATTGTCAGCTCTATCATTAATATGATTTTATGTAATGTAACATTCCCCTTGTTGTCTTCTTTCCCAAAATCCATAATTCTAATCTAATCATTATAAAAATTCCAGAAAACCCTGGACAATTGACAATATCCAAAAGGTTTTTCGCTTCCTCCTTAGCACTGTCAAGATCATGAATAACAAGGGAAGTCTGAGAAACTTTCAGACTTTTCACTATTGATGAAAGACAATAGCAAAATAATAAATAATGTTACACCACATACAAAAGTATGAAACTTCTAGAAGGGTAGATAGGAGAAAATATTTCTGACATTGGATCAGGCAATGACTTCTTAGCTATGAATGAAACAATATAATTTACAAATGAAATACATTAGATGGTTTCAAAATTAAGAACTTCTTTGAAACAAACAAAGGTAATTTTAAAAAGAACAGAAAAGAAATAGCCACAGGCAGAAAGAAATAAGCCAAAATATTTGAACAGGCACTTCACCAAAGATATACAGATGGTATCTAAGAACATGAAAAAATGCTCAGCATTCATAAGTCATTAAGGAAATATAAATTAAAACCTCAATGTCATGCCACTGCATACATATTAGAATATCTGAATTTAAAAAGCCTAATGATTCCAACTGTTAGTGAGGTTGTGAAACATCTGGTATTGTCATTCACTGCTGATGGCTATGTAAAATTACACAACAACTTTGAGAAAAACTTTAGCAATAGAATACTGTATAGAAAATTCTAGAAAAGTTTGAAGTTCTCAATATTCAAATACTATTGTAAATTGTGTCTTTCTGCTTAAATTACATTTTTGGTTGTTTGCTGCTGGAGCATAGACATGTAATGATTTCTGTACATTAATCTTATTGTTAGTCATTATGTTGCTCTATGTAACATTATTTCTCTTAATATATATAGATCCTTTGGGTTTTCTACATAAAAGAACATTCCATCTGCAAATAAGATAAGCAGTATTACCTCTTATCCATTTCTTTTTATCAAATTTTATAGTCTCATTGTGCTGGTTAAGACCTGCCTTATAATATGGTGACAGCATCTTTGTCTTTTTATTTTCAAGAGACTATCACATTTGTATTTAATATTTCCCCCTTTTGGTCAATGACTTTTTCCAGATGCTTTGTTACTTGGCACTTGGTAATAACCCTTGGTGCCAGGAATGTTCATCCCTGGGAGTCATGTCCCATGCTGCGGGGAAGGTACTATGTTTATATGCTGAGTTTGGCTTAGAGAGTGGTCACCTTTGAGCAACAAGGAGGCTTTCAGGAGGTAACTCAGGCAATATATTATATTAGGCTAAGCTTCAGTTTCACAAGGAAAGGATCATAAGAACAATCATCAAATCAAGGGCCTGGCATAATGAACTGTCTTCCTTCACTAGGCACAGCTCATGTACTCAGGGGATACCAGCTGTTCTACTAGAGAATGTAGCAAGATTCTCCAGGATGGGAATTCAATATTCTTTCAGTTATTGTGTGGGTCTCCACCCACCAAGACCATGCCCCATGAACACCTGAACATATTCATATGCCTTAGAGTTATGCCACAGGTGCACCCTTCTCCACACATTCCCCCCATCACCTACACTATGCTACAGTGATCCTCCCCTGCCACAGTTGCGACCCTTCTGTGGTCCAAATCTCTCCCAAAATGAAGCCAAGAAAATACCCAAATAAAATTAATAAGAAAATGAAATAATTATAGTTTTTAAAATAACAAATAAAATCCAAAATTAAAAATTAAAGAAAGAAATAAATGTTTAAACTCTTTCATCACTGTAAGATATCTTACCTTGTATGTACAGTGACAATTTCTTTAATATGTTTCCCAGTGTCTTATTTTTCTTCATTTATCTTCAAAAAACTTTGTTACAGAAAAGCCATATAGAAAATATAGGGGGTTCCTATATATCCAATGCTTTTCCCCTCTTCCACACTCCCCTATTAATAATATTTTGCATATGGATGATGTTTGTTACACTTGGTGTACAAATATTGGTGCATTTCTACTAACTATGGGAAATGGTTTACATTTTGGATTCATTTTGTACTATACACTATTATAAGTTGTGACAAAATTTTAAGTGGCCTGTATCCATTATTACAAGATCATGCAGAATAATTATAATGCCCTAAAAAATGCCTTATGTTCCATCTATTCTATTCTTCTCTCCTATGCCTCTCAGAACCTATGGTAACCACTAAGTTTCAATTTTTGAAGAATAAGATTCGTAGTTACTTGCAATAATATTGAGGGCTTGACATATTGGTCTGTTTTATTTTATTAGCCACTTTTTATATTCTTGAGGGATTCTTGTCCCTCTAACTGAGAACTTAGCAGGAGTCCCCAGACAGGAGTTTAATAATTTCTTGTTTATTGTGTGGCTTTCTACCCACTGAAGTACACACTCTGACAAGATGAATACTTATATATTCCATAGAAGCCTGTCCCAGTTGCACCTTATCCTGGTGGGCATCACTATCCTCAAATCCTCAAGATTGGGTAATGAACAAAGGACTAATAGACTTATTATTCTATTATAGACATTATTTTTCTAGCAAAGGGAAAACTTCCCTCATTGTTATGAATGCAGTAACCACTAGCGGTTCTGAGGGGAGGGAGAGGGAAGAAAAAGTATAACATGGGGACATTTTACAGACATTGGAATTGTCCTACATGACATTGCAATGATGGATAGAGGTCATTACATATTTTGACATAATCTATAAAATTGTGTTGGGCAGTATAAACTATAAGACAAACCATAGTCCATGGTTAGTAGCAATGCTTCAATAGGTATTCATCAACTATAACAAGTATACCACACTAATGAAAGATGTTAATGTGGGAAAATGTGGGAAGGGGAGGACATAGAGCATATGTGAATCACCTATATTTCTTATGTAATATTTATGTAATCTAAAGCTTACTTAAAAATAAAAAAAAATTAAAAAAGAATGTCTCATTTCCATTCAGATCATGTTTTATGTGAGGTTTTAAATAAAGACTACTTTTAGCAGTAAGCAAAGCCTACTGTATTCTTTAATACAGGAAGACTTTTGCTGTGAAAATACATGTTCATCACATATTTCTGACTAATGAAATACTTGATTTTTCACATTTAAATTTCTGATTTTGTAGATAAAATTTATCAGTGATGTAAAAAATAAACCAAGAAAACCTGGGATAAAATTAGCGCAGTATTGGAGCATTAAATTTCTTTTTTGTAAAAAAAGTAAGAATAGTTGTGTTGGTTTAAATCTTTTATGTAGACCTTTGAAAATTATGTTCTTAAATTGAACCTAGTGTGAACCTTTGATTAGATTAAATCAATTAAGGGCTATTTGATTAGATTGCCGCAGTAGGGCTTAGCCCAGGGTGGGTCTTTATCTTCTTGCTGGAGTCCATTGTAAATACAGTAATAAGCCACAGGCACAAGAAGAAAGACTCAGTGACAGAAAGAAGCCTCCAGAAGTTGAAATCAAATCCAGGAGAGGGAAAAGCCACAGATGGAGCAGTCTGAAAGAGAACTAACAAAGAGGCCCATAGGAAAGGAGAGAGATGAGCAAATTCTGCCCTTATCCTCAGTCATGTGTCTGATCACTCAGTATATCTTGACTGGTTACAATTTTTGACAGTAGCGAATAAAGATGCTAAAAACATTTGTGTGTAGTTTTTGTGCAGGGATACATTTTTGGCAGTGAGAAAGTAACCCAGAAGGAGAAGGCAGAGACTGGTAGATCTCCCATTATGCCTTGCCATATGGCAGGAGTCCAAGATTGCAGCAGCTGACCTTTGGGGAGAGAGCTTTGTCTAATGCTTTGACTTGGAGAGTTTCACAGCCTAAGAACTGTAAGCTTTTAACCTAATAAATTCCAATTTTAAAAGCCAACCCATTTCTGGTATATTGAATTGGCAGCCTTTATCAAATTAAAGCAATAGATTTGTTCCTATTTTGTTAACACTTTTAAAGTCTCATTTTAGAAGGAAGCAGACTAATGATTAATTTTCCTTCCTTGTAACTATAACCAGGCAATATTAAGTAATGCTATTTTACTTTCTATCCTTCTAGGAAAGATTTTGTCTAAGACTGGTTTCTTAGTTTGCCAAAGGGGTGCAAAGTACCAGAAATTTGTGGCTTTTTATAAAGGGAATTTATTTGGGGTAAAAGCTTGCAGGTCCAAGGCCATGAAAAATCCAAACTGAGGCACCATAAAAGGTACTTTCTCACCAAAGACAGCTCCTGTTGATCCTGACATGTTGTCTCATGGTGAAACAAGATGGCCACTGATTTTTGCCCAGGTTTCAGCCTTCTCTACTAGCTCAAACTTTCCTTTTGAGCTGTTCCCTGGGCCCAGGCTCTTGGGCTCATGATTAAGCAATCCTGTAGTAATCTCTCTCCTGGCATAGGACTTATTTCTTTCTTGGCCTCCGATATCAATCTTGGCTATTTGACTCTCTTCCAAATTTCAGCTTTTAACTATCAGGCATATAGAAATTCTGGTCTCCTCTTGAGCTGCTTGGTAGACCCAGACTCTTGGGGCTTCATGTTTATGCAATCCTCTCTCTTACACAGCAGGATCAGACATGGCAGTTCCCTTTCTTCTCTGTCTCTCCCTGCAAGTCCTTTTATATCAGACCCAGCAAGGGGGTGGGGACTCTACCTGAGTCACTCCTTACTGACAGTCGAATTGAAAGTCCCAAATCAATCTTATCAAGTAATCTAATCAAAGGTGCTTCAACTGAAGTCAATGCAATCAAAGGCTATCACACCCAGAGGAAGAGATTAGTTTACAAACATAATCTTCCTCTTTTTTGGATTAGTGAAATAATCTCAAATTGCCACAAGAAGAAAAATCAATTTTTGATAATATTGCTGTATTAGTCAGCAAAAGGGGTGCTGATGCAAAATACCAGAAATTGGTTGTTTTTTATAAAGCATATTTATTTGGGATAGAAGCTTACAGTTACCATACCATAAAGCATAAGTTACTTCCCTCAACCAACTCTGTGAGGGGTTTGGCTTTCTGGGCTCCTCTCTTCCCTGGGCTGGATGCTTTCCAGGTTCAGCTTCTTGATATCTCCACAAGGCCAGCTGTAGACTATCAGCCAAATGGCTTGTCTCTTTTCCCGGGGCCTTCTTTCCTTCCTCGTGACCTCTGTATGCTTACTTCCTGGGGCTCCAGCTCAAGATTCCAACATCAGAACTCCAACTCAAAACTCCAACTCTGTCCTTTGCCATGTCTTTTACCTTTGATTCCTCCCCACCAAAGGGTGGGGCTCAATGCCCTACTGACATAGCCTAATCAAAGCCCTAATCATAATTTAATCATGCCCAGAGGAACAGACCAGTTTACAAACATAATCCAATATGTATTTTTGGAATTCATAAATAATGCCAAACTGCTACAATTGCAAATATTTATAAACCCATTTGTGCCTAATATTTCCTATATGTAATTTTTTATTAATTCAGTTTCTTATAAGTTACAAACTATCCAATTTTTATAATTCTGTTCAAGTCACTTTGGTAATAGAACTTTCCTAAAAACATCATTTTTTCTACATTTTTAACACTTGGTATTTGTTGCTGGTAATATTATATGTTTTTATTTTCTTTTTTAACAATAAATTTCATCTTTGGATTTTGGGGAAATTGCACAAAAAATATGTATAGTTTCCATATACCTCATCCCCTACCATAAACATGTGTTTTGTTTCCCCTATTATTAACATCTTACAACATAGTAATTTGTAACAATTAATAAACCAATATTATTGATATTTATTATTAACTAAAGTATACAGTTAATAATATACTATACATTACGATTCACTTCTTCTGTTGTAAAATTTTATAGATTTTGAAAAATTTGCAATATCATGAATGGACAATTATGTTATCATACAGAATAGTTTCATCACCTTAAAAATTCCCTATGGTGGGCCTCTAAATCCCTACCTACCTCATGAGGTAGGTATCTGATGTGGTATCCACTGATCTTTTTACTATTCTTCTACTTTTGTCTTTTGAGATTGTCCAACAGTATATAGCTTTTTCTGACTAGTTTCTTTCCTTTAGCATTGTGTGTTTAAGTTTCCTATATGTCTTTTCTAGGCATGAGAGCTCATTTCTATTTTTTGCTGGATGACAATCCATAGTATGAATGTGCCACAATCATATCCATTCACTTATAGAAAGGTATCTTAAGATGTTATAAACATTTGTGTGCCGGTTTCTTGTTTAGGCATATATTTTTAACACCTTTGAGTAAATATATAGAAGTTTCATTGCTGGATAATATGACAAGCCTATGTATAGCTTTGTAGGAGACTGCCAAACTGTCTTCCAAAGTAGCTGAATGATTTTATATTACCATCAGCTATGAGAGAGAGAGAGTACTTCTTACACCACATAATAGAATTTGTGGTCAGTGTTTTGGATTTAATCCATTTTAATAGGTGTATAGTGTTATCTTATTGTTGATTTAATTTGCAAATCCCTGGTGATATTGATGTTGAATGTTTTTTCATATGCTTATTTTATCATCTGTATATTTTCTTTGGTCTGGTCTCTGTTTAAAAAGCTTTCTAACTGTTAAGTTTTAACAATTTTTAAACAGTTTAAATTGTATTAACGGTTCCTTCTATATTTTGTATACAATTCCTTTGGATTGTATACCCCAGATAACAGGCTCCATTTTCTGAGAAAACTGGGTTACTAGTCAGACTCTCTACAATCTCCAGGTTACAGACTCAACCTTCAAAGAAGTGAGGACTGTTGTCCAGACACTTCCCAATTCCAAGGGAATATGTTACACCCTCTTTGAAGACTGGGACAGATTAAACACATTTCTGATTAATGTGGGTCACACCTTAAGTGAAGTAGCATCAACAAAAAAGCCTACTTACAATAGGTACCCAGCCATAGAATGGATTAGATTTAAGAACATGCTTTTCTGATGTACATTTAATTTCAAACCACAGTCATCTTTAAGTTCACTGATTCTTTCTTCTGCCAGCTGCAATGGATTTTGAAACTAGGGAATTTTTAATTTCAGTTATTTTCGTCTTCAAATCCAGTATCTCTTTAGTTCTTTTTTATAATTTCTATCTTTACTTTAATTGTCATTTTGATCACTTTTCATTGCTTTGATATCCTTTAATTCTTTCTCTGTGTTTACTTTAATTTTCTGACCATATTGAAGATCATTTTTTCTAAGACTTCATATGGAATGTCAAAGGTATATCTTCTTTGTTGATATTTTCTGAAGTTTCATCTTCTTCATTTGTATGAGCCAGCATTTCCTGTCCCTTTGTTTTGTAATATTTTTCTGACTACTGAACATTTTAATATTTTAAAGTGTTTAACTCTGGAATTTAGTTCCTATGCTGTATGTTCATTAAATGTGTATGTAGCTAGTGACACCACAGAGGTTTCCATCACTGCAAGTTGCTAACAAAAACAAATAAACCAAAGCAAAAAACACTGTTTCAGTCTTGGCAAATTGGCTGGCTGTCATTTTCAGGGTTTAGCAACCTACCAAAAAGTTCAGCCTGAGGTTAAAGTGTGTGGTCTTCTAAATCATTTCTGAACTTGCATCTTGTTGTAATCATGCACTGTGGACTTAGGAATTTCCACATTTAAAGGTATCCAAATTCCCCCTCTACTCCCTGTAGACTTTCCACCTCTCCTGGTTGCTCTATTGTATGTCATGATGTCAATAACACTTTGTCCTAGGCTGTTTGATTTGATTGCTTCCAAAATATATTTACCTGTCCACAAGTTAAACTGCAGGGTAAGTTCTTGGAAAGTAATCGAGAAAGGAGTGTCCTAGCTCATTCCTTCATACTACCATCCACTAGTAAAATAGAGCTTGCCTTGCTCATTTGGACCAAGAACCCACAGCTAGAACACTAAACACCACTCTGTGCCAGGGAGTGATGCAAGAGGAGCAAGAAAAGCACATGTACTTCCCTTCCTCTATTTTTGTATTATAAAAGTTGTAGGTTTACCAAAAGATCATGCAAAAAATAAAGAGCTCCCATATACTTACTCTAATTTTTAACATTTTGCATTAGAGTGGTACCTTTACTAAAATTATAATAAATTTATAATTTTATAATTATAAAATTAGCTATAGTCCATAGTTTATATTAAGTTTCACATTTGTATTTCCCAGCCCATTTTAATGTTTTTTTTTCCATTTATGTTCTAGCATCACATATATCATCTAAAACTTCCCCTTTTAATCACATTCAGATATATAATGAAGTGGTGTTCATTGTAGTCATAGTATTGTGTTATCACAACCACTATACATTGCCAAGACTTTTCCTATACTTTAACCAGAAACTGCTCCAATTAAAAATTAACTCCCATATTCTGCATTGCAGAAAGAAAAAGAAAAAAATTAACTCCCTATTCCCTAATCATACTCCATTGATGTTGGGGTTTCTTGATTCAAAATTACCCAGTTATTGTAATCTTCTACCTGTTTTCTGGAGTGCATAGGAAGATGGCTCTGCTGGGTTTTGTTAGTTGCCCAAAGATTCTGTGGAAGAATGGAATCTTAGAGCGTCTTACACCATCATCTTGATCAACCAAAAATCTAGATTATTGATTTTTTAATCTTTCTTCATTTCTAATATGTCTGCTCAATTTTATACATTTCTCCCCATATACTATTTTTTGTATCCTACAAAGTTTGTTAGGTTTTATTTTCATTGTCATATACCTCAAAACATTTTTCAAATTTCTCTTGATACTTCTTTGATTTATGTGTCATTTAGAAGTGCTTCAGTTTGTTTCCAAATATTTGAAATTGTCCAGCTTTCTTTCTGTTATGACTTATAATTTTATTCTATTGAAGTCTGATAGCATGTTTTGTATGATTTCAATTCCTTTAAATTTGTTGAGATGTGTTTTGTGGCCCAGGATGTTATCTATCTTGGTGGATATTCCGTGTAATTGTGAAAAGATTAGGTATTCTGCTGTAGATGAATAAATTATTCAATAATTGTCAGTTAGATCCAGTTGATTGATGGTGTGGTGATGTTCAACTACATAATTGTTGGTTTATTGCATCTTTCTATTATTGACAGAGGGTTTTTGAAGTCTCCAACTATAATAGTGGATTTGACTATTTCTCCTTGCATTTCTATCCATTTTATCACATATTTTGATAAACTGTTGTTAGTCATATGCAAAGAAAAGGTTGTTATGTATTTTTGGAGAATTGAATCTTTTATATTCATGTAGTGCCTCTCTTTATCCTTATAATTTCCTTGCTCAGAAATCTACTTTGTCTCATACTAATATAGCTATTGCAGCTATCTTCAGATTTGTGCAAGTACCTATGATTTTAATCTATCTGTCTTTATATTTAAAAGTCATTTCTTTATATTTGAATCTGTTTGTCCCCACTCTGACAGGGTCTTTCATTTAATTAGAATATTTAAACCACTCACATTTAAACTTATTATTGAAATAGTTGGATTAATATGTTCCATGTGTTTGTTTGCTATTCTGCTCCTTTTCTTTACTTTTCTCTCT
>JAQZBX010111111.1:0-10312 GCA_029593785.1 Cabassous unicinctus
GAAAAGGAAACAAACGCAAGAGAAGCTGAGTATAAGTGATTCTCGGGGCATGTTTCAAACTTGGTCAAGACCCGTTTAGAGCAGGTTTGAATGGGACAAAGCGCAAGGAAGAGATTCCAGCAATGGGTGTGGTAGCTAAAGCGTTGGCAGAACACCTCAGTTTTTTGCAGGGATGCTGACTAACTGGTGTTTTAGGTTGGGCTAGCTGTCTGGTCTCTCTGTGAAGAAGAAAAGAAAGGCTATAAGGAAATTAGCAAGTTCGTTTAAAACTTTTCTAGATATCTGCACTAGCTTTCTCAGCTTTCCTTGCATAAAATATTTAGGTTTGAATGTGAACTTCGAACTTACATACATTCTCCTAGGCTGGTGGAATGCCATATTATTATGTGGTCATTATGCAAACAGAATACATTGTCACAGAAATTACTCACACATTTCTCATCATTTTTTTTCCCCAAGATGAAGCCTAGGGATGTTAATAAGTTACACAATGATTCCCACTGTGCATGGCAAAACAATCTCAGCAAAAATGAAATGTCTTAAAAATGCAAAGACCAAAAGTGAGTAGGAGGGGTTCCTAGGTCAGTGGTTCTCAAAGTGTGGTCCCTGGAGGAACGGTAGCACAGCACCACCTGGGAACTCGTTAGAAATGCAAATCCTGGGCTTCTGCCCCAGACCCACGGAATCAGAAAGTCTTAATGGCAGTGCCCAGCAGGATGCACTTCTACAATCCCCAGGTGATTCTGACACACACTCAGCCGCTGTCCCGTCTTCCATCCTTGTGACAAGCCCCACCTGGCCACAGTGGAAACGCCACCACAGCAAACAAAGGTTCCCCACACCCCAGCTTCTTACTTTTTATGCAAAAATATCATTTCTGAAGACCGAATTGAAGTTTTAACGTGAAAAAATCTCTTCTTTTAAACTTCAACTCTAAATCCTTATGTCTGTAACATTTTAGAAATTCTTATATACGATCCTTGGTTTCTGGTTCTCTGCCATGTATCTGTTATCACATATTTTCTCCTTCCCAATCCTATTATCCCAAACCCTTTTCACCTCCACTCTGCTCTAGCATCTCTAGAAAATTAATTCAGAATGCCATGAAAAGGGTACGCATTAACTGGCAAGAAGTGGGGATCAGAAGGCAAGAGAAGTGTTGAAAAAAGAATAGGTTGAAGGTGTCGGGAGCAGGAGTGATATCAAATGTTACAACACACATTTGAAAAACTTGTCAAACTCTAAAATAATTCTAATATTGATACAATAGTTGGAAACTTGAACACTGTATATTTGATGATATTTTTAAGGTATGATAATGTTATTATGGTTTTCATTTTTTAAGTCCTTATTTTTAGAGATAATTAACAAAAAATTCATGGATTAAATAATAGGACATCTGGAATTCACTTCAAAATAACAGAGGAGAGGGGAATAAAGGTCAAGATATAAATGAAATAAGATGTGTCAGGAGTTGATAGTTGTAGGAGGTAAGTAATAGCATTCTACCTACATTTACAAATTAAATTTTTAAAAAAACCCATAGGACTGTGCCATACAGTGAACCTCAATGCAAACCATGGACGATAGTTAATAGCACAATGTAAAGATGTTCTTGCCTCCACTGTAACAAATATACCACACTAATGCAAAGTGTTAATAACAGGGGCTATATGGCAACTCTGTGTTTTATGCATGACTTGTCTGTAAACCTACAGCTTCTCTAATAAAAAAAAAAAAAAAAAAAAAAAAGGCCCAGGCTTCCTTTCCTCCAAGACACTGCTGACCCGCCTCTCTCACAGCCCCTGTGCACGCCTCCAGGGGGCCCTGATTTTCCAGAATTTGTGTCCGTGACTGGGCTGTGAGGGCCTTGAAAACAGAGACTTTCTCATCTCTGCAGCCCCCAAAATGCTTGCAGGGTTGGTATGCCCCAATGGCCCCTCACACACACCCACCTTTGTGTCCTAACTACTCCAGCTCCTATCTCCCAGTTTGGGGTAGAAACCTATCTTCTGAGCTTATCTTTTAAGATAAAGTGGGCTAAACTGAGCCATTACTGTCACCCTCCCTACCCACTATCTTACAAAAGGAATCTGCATGTTCTTCCCGGTGTAGGGGAACGGAATTCATTGCCCTATTGTGGAATGACGTTATTAGTAAGAGTTTGCAAACTTAGTTCCCACATGGATGGAGAAATGTCATGCGGCTGGGAAGGTTTCACATTAAATTCTACCCACTCTAACCCTAACCCCACTCTTCCCTTCTTTTTAGCCCTAAAATATCTAGACTCAGCTGTCCCCTATTGTCCTCCCCAAGCCCGTCAGCCTTAGCTGGCTGCTCCTACGGCTACCAGAGGTTTGCAGGCCAGGGCTAGTGAGGCCCAGGCTTGCACCTCTAAGAAGACCATGGGTTGGGAGGCGAGTGTGGCTCAATGGATAGAGCTCCCGTTTACCATGTGGGGGACCCCGGGTTCGCTTCCCGGGGCCTCCTTGTGAGGGCAGGCCGGCCGGGCCACGAGGCGCGGTAGGCTGATGCAGCAAGACCTCACGGTAGGAAGCGGGTGTGGCTCGATCCATAGAGCCCCCGTTTACCATGCGGGAGGCCCCGGGTTCGCTTCCCAGGGCCTCCTTGTGAGAGCAGGCCGGCCCGTGCGGCGCGGTGTGCTGATGCAGTGGGACCTCACAGGAAGGGGGAGATGGGCGGGCACGGGGGAGACACACAGCACGGAGACACACAGCGAATGGACACGGTAAAAGCACAAGCAGCAGGGGGGAGATGAACAGGTAAATGAATAAATCTTTAAAAAAAAAAAAAAAAAGAAGAAGACCATGGGTCGGCAAGAGCTACTCACAGCTCTCAGGGGAGGAGAAGCAAGTCACCTAGGCAGGAGTGTTTGGTAAACGTGGGTCATGACCCATAAGATTAGAAGGTATGAAATAAACTTAGTTTATTTCAGTCAGCTCTTTTTCCAAGAATCCTGAGTCTGGTGGTTTCCTATTCCAACAGCTTAACAAAAATGCAGTCAGCATTTATATTAGCAAAACAGAAAACATCAGACTGTCTCCACAAGGAGTAAGGGTTAAGTACTGTTTTGCGAAACTTTTGATTCAGTTACACATATAAACATATGCATGCAACAAATATTAAGTGCCTGCCAGGTACTGGAGACAGAACAGGGGAAAAGACCCGAAAAAAGAAGAAAAAACCTCTGCCCTTGGGTAACTGACATTCCAGTGCTCTTCACACGAGTGTATGGGGGTGTGTGTTTGGGATGCACGCAGGCATGCTTTGCATCACGATGTAAGGAAGTGCATCATAAACGTCTGAGACGTACTACTCTGAAGCGCTGCTGCTCAGAACGTGGCCTGTGGACCGGTGCTGGTCTGTAAGCTGTTTGTTACTGGTCTGTATGAGATAAGTCCAGAAACTCAGGGTAAGTGTTTAGAAAATGGTTTGCCAATTTGACCTTGCTGTGATAGCAATGATGTGATGATTTTGCTGAGGATTCTTTTTTTTATCAGCTTTTGCAAGAGAAAAGCCCACGATGGAATGGAAATAAGAGGCGGCTTGAGAAGCACGGCTCTGGCGGACCAGGGGCAGAGGGAGTAGATGTTCAAAGCAGTCAGCACTTAGGGCTGGGCACAGCATACTCGGAGCAGGGATGCGGAAGGGGCGCCGCAGGACGCAAGGGCAGCCAGCAACGGGGAAGGAAGGTGCAGGTCTGCTCTCCTTCCATGCGTAAAATGACAAAAACAAAGAACTGGCAAGCAGAGAACGATCAGCGCTGACAGTGAGGATACACGCTACACTGTTCAGTTCAGAGGAGGAGCAAGGAAAACAATTTTTGGTTGTATACACGTTACATCAACTGTAGTCTCATACTCGAGCTACTTCTATGACTAATTAGAATGCAGCACAGCAGCAAATGCACATCATTTCCAATCCACTCTGTTTTGTTAAATTGTAGTAATAAAATCTCTATTTTTGCGCTAAAATTTCATACTTTGTCATTCATACAACATGGCCAAAGACTCGTATTAAAAAACGAGAAAAATCTGGCAGCATACCAAATTGATTGGGAAGAGTGGTAGAAATTGTGGGATGCAGAAGAGCTATGTGGTGGAATATGCTTTTATAGATAATTTGAAAAGCTAAACTGTCTGTCTTGTAGGTAACTTCTGGTTTCTATTTCAACTTGGGTGTTAGTTTTACTCTCTGCCATAGAGTAAGTGGAATGCCAACATTTTTCTTTTATTGCATACATGTTTCTGGTCATGGCCCATTAGTACAAATGTATTTTCAACTGTTGAAATAAAAAAATGAAAACTAGGGCCTGAATTAAACACTTGAAAGCACAAAATATGTTCTTAACTTTGTTACTTACTATCAAAATATTAAAAGGCATATGGAACTTTTGTACAATTATTATGCATACTAAACCAAGTAAAAATGGGTACCATAATGCTTTTCAAGGTACTTGTATTTCGGTTCTGTGTGCTAACTGCTGCAGTGGGTAGTGTGTTAAGGGAAGGGTAATGAGAATCAGTGGAGGCCAAAAATGATTCCCCAGTCCAGGGGTTGGTAAACTAGAGCCACAGGACAAGTCTGGCCCATACCTTTTTTGTGATAAACTTTCACTGGAACATGGCCACACGAATTTGCTTATGTATCATCGATGGCTGCTTTCAAGCTACAACAGCAGAGTTGAGTAGTTTTAACTGGCAAAGCTTAAAATATTTACTATCTGGCTCTTTTCAGGAAAAGTTTGGCAACTGTCTTCCTAACTCATGCCAAAACCTCCTGAAATTACAAAGAACCCTGTCCCATTCACTCACTGAGTCCACAAATGTTTACTGAGTCCCTATAATAGACCAGCTACTATCCCGGGTGAGCTGATGGACCTAACATTCTAATGGCAAGAGAACAGCACATAAACAAGCACGTAATTTAAATATATAGCATAGCAGATGGTGATGAATGCCATGGGGGAAAAATAAAGCAAGAAACGGGGATAAAGATGACCTTAGCTTCCTATGGACCAAGCACTGTTTCAGGTGCTTTTTATGACACTATTTTTCACCCCATTTTCACAGGTGATAAGACTGAAGCACAGTAGGGCACCCAAGCCACAGAGCCAGAACGGGGGTTTGCAGTCAGCTTGCTCCGGGGGCCCTGTTCTGGCTCTGTGCAGAAAGGGAGTGGTGGGGAGTTACAGTTTTTAGTAAGATCCTCAGGGAAGCCCCCTCCCCCAGCCCCAATAAAGCAACACTGAGCATCGCCCTGAAAGAGAGGGGAAGGTGCAATGAGGTAGAAACATCGGCGCTTTCTGAGGCGGTGTGGCCGGGGCGCAGTGAGCAGGAGGGGCAGAGCACGTGGTGGGTGGGTGGCTGGATGGGGGTCTCACTATGTCGGGCCCCGCAGGCCGCGTCAGGACTCCCACTTTACTGCCAGGGACACGGGCATCGGCAAAGGAGTGGTGTGACCTACCTCTGCAACGGGTCGCGCTGGCTGAACACGCTGCAGGGCAGCAAGGGCGGCCAGAACAGTCAGGGGTAGGGGGGCGCTGCTCGGCCAGGGGAGCAGTGGAGGGAGGCGGGCGGTCAGGCAGCTCTGGACACATGGGCCAGTGTGTTGTATATTTGTGTGTGTCTTTATTAAAGGTATAATTTACAGTTTGGTGAGTTGTCACAAATGCACACACCTAGGCAACATGCTCCCTAACGAGAGATCAACATTTCCATCACCTTATCTGTACTCTGATGCAAAAGCAAACAGAATTTGATGCAGGGTTTGGGAGAAGGAAAGGACTCGAGGGCTGAATGGAGGTGTCATTTACTGAGCTCATTCCCAAGCATCTCAATATCCTCCCCCCCGTGCCCCCCCACCCAAGGAAGGAAGCGAGGGGAGCTATAGAGCATCACCCGGGGTGGGTCGTCACCCGCCGGTCTTCACACGAAAGCCTGATGAGATACCTGAGCTGCACCCCCATGGGAAAACCCTAACCACGCACCAAGCACTCCCAGAGCTCTCTATTTGTTTACCCTCTATTACCAGGTGCCACGTGGAATGGCTGGTTGAGTCTGTTGTCACTACTAGATGGGAGTTGTTTAAGGACTGAGGCCCACTCTCTATAATTTTACACCAGGCTTAGCACAGGACATGATGCACAATAAAGGTGTGATAAACCAACGAGTAACACTTCCTATCAACACGAAACGTGCTAGAGAGCACTGCATATGAAGCTATGATACATTCCTGGACTTGTTTGGCTCTTTCATGGCTTACATCACCAACCTTGATTTTGTTTTTATTTTAAGAAAAGTCCTGGCAACTTACAGCTTTCAGGGGACAGGGAATAGGGGAAAAGTAGAAAAGTGGGAGAGAGTAAATATGTTCAATTTTCTTGACTGGAATTTGCAATCTTTACCATAGCTATATGCTGTGCGTCTTGGGCATTCCATATTTCATTATATCTGGCAGCACTAGTGCTGCAAAATGACATAGATAAATTCATACATCATTCGTACACATATACATGTATTAGTTTATTCTAAGAATATTTATCATTCACCCACCATGTGCCAGAAACTGCTGTAGGTACTGAGGAGTTTTCATTCTAGTGACCTGCCCCAATTTCTGCATTTATTTTCTAACAAAGTCTATTCTGTGGACCTGGTTAAATGAGCCCCACTTGTCCCCTGGCCAAGTATAGCATCTGTCTTATTTTCAAGTGGTGACCCCAAACCTGGGTATTCTATGTGATCGGGGTGCACATTCCACTTAATGGGGTATCTGCTTGAGCTTACTGAGCACGGCAAAGGAATATACTGGATCTTTAAAGTTTCACTGTTAATGCCATCCACATTGAATGTCTTTGAAATATCTTAAACCTCAGGATGCCTTAATTCCTGTCTTCTGCTAAATAGTAAAATAGTGATAAATGTATTTTTTCTTATGAAACACCTTGCTTTGTCTTGAGTTAGCTGTAGTAGAAACGAGAGAAAGTTGGGTTGGCTCCACTTCAAACGCCCACTATCTAATCTTGACTGAGCACGTCATGTTACTCAACAATACTTTTATTCGCCGTAAGTTCCCTCCCCACCACATTCTTCATACAGGCTGTCTCTAAAAATGTCTGCAGAACTCTCCCCCACCTATTCCTGCCCCCATCCATCTCAGCAGATTACTCCACATCTACCACTCTAAGAACGTCCAATCCAACGCCAGGGACTCTCCAGGATTTCTACACATACCTACCTGCCAAAGCCTGGCTCCTACCCTGGCGTCGTGGGACAACCCTTTACTCCTATTCTGAATCTCATCCCAATATTTCAAAGAGCTTTTCCTTCACCCTTTAATGTTTTCAATCTCTTCCATTCCTCTACTTCCTTCTGCTCAACCAATAAACATGTTGAACACCTACGGGGCCTGAAAAACCCACCCCGCCTCCCCAAAAACACCCAAGCCCTTCTCCCTTCACAAGTTACAGGCACAGCGCAGACCCCTCAAAAGTGCACTCCTGCAGTGAGAGGCCCCCATAATGCTTCACCCCAACCCACTCCAATTTGGCTGCACCTGATGGTCACTAAAAAATCCATCAAAGCTCATCACCATCATCCTCACTTGACAAGGTCACATGGCTGCAAAACGACAGAGAAGGGATACAAACATTCAAAAGCAAACAAAACCCCAGAAACAACCTAAAAGGCCTCAATGAGAGGCTCAATATGCACTTGCAGAACTGAATTCAGAAAATCCTGGAAAGATCCTTTTTTTAATTTCCTCTTCTACCCTATACACTGTGCTTAAAAATAATGGCAATATGGTTACGAAAAGGAAAGGAACAAACAGGAAAGGGAAAGAGAAGAAGAGAGGGAGGGAAAAGGAGTGCAAATGGAAAAAAGACGATAACTAACGTGGATTAAGTGCTTAGTATCCAAGTGCTTCACGGCAACTCTATTATTATCCCTTTTTATAGAAGAGGAAATTGAACCTTGGAGAAGCCGACATAGCCCTTCCCCCCCAAAAAAAACCCCAAAACACCCTACCTCTTCTATGCAGACTTTGACCCCATCTGTCAGAGGTCAAATGATGCCTGAGTCATCCCGTGACACACCCGCTTCGGCCACCGCCATGGGGTCACCTGGGCGTGCACAGTGGAAATTGGGGTGTGGCTGTCCCCTGACTCTGGTCTGTGAGGTCGTTTGCTTCTCCCCACCCCACCTCCCTTTCTGTACAAAACTGGAAGCTGTGAGATGCTGAGCGCATCTCTCCGTCCGGGCCTCAGTGGCCTTGCTTGTAAACTGAGATTGAACAAGATAAACCTAACGCCCCTTCCACACCTGCAACCCAGGATTACTACCTACTGCTGAAACTGGATAAATCACTACAGTATAGAAAATGCCTCTAAGTGGGTACACGAATGTTTTACTCAACTTTGAAATGATTGCTTTGTGCTAGTAAATGCCATAAAGAAACACGGGCACGTCCGTTTCTTTTTCTTATTCTGGAATCTAACACAAAACTAGTCCTAGATAGATTGTATAGTATGTGACTATGTCTCAATAAAACTCTCAACAAATAAATAATTGTGCAAGAAAAGCCAGAAACAGCAGCAATGTACAGCAGGGGAAGCACCGAGAGATTGAGAGGTGAAGAATTTTCTTGTTTGTCTGGTTTTTGTTTATTATTATTATTATTGAAATAATGAAAATGCTCTAATAATGATTGAAGTGATGAACACACAACTATGTGAGTATACCAAACACCACTGATTGTACACTTTGGATGAACTGTAGACTTTATTAATATGTATCAAGAAAATTTGTTTATTAAAAAAAAAAAAACCTGGCCCTAGAGTTCCACCCCACCCCTCTGCTTGGTGTGGACATACATTTTGCATGCAGATTGTGGTCTTTTTGATGCCATCTTTTATCTTACTTTCTTCCTCCATTATGCAACAAAACACAAAGTTGGAGTGCCTTTTTTGACTTCTCAAGATCTTTCTTCCAACATTCAATGATGGGAATTTTTCTGACAACTTGTTTTAATTACCTGGATTTGGGGGAACCAGTTAACGTTGCAAAATAGGATCTAAAGAGAGGTAGAGTTTGCTGAAGCCTTAGGCGGGTCTAAAGAGTGGAAATGAATGCGTTGAATTGCTCATGCTCAGGACACCATTCCCCAAACCTTAGTAAGATCTGCCTGCAGGAACAACAGTTTTCTGTGGCAGGGTCTCTTGTCAAAGATTCGATCAATGTTTATTAAATCTTCCCCTCAAATCAGTATCAGCTTTCTCAGATACCTGACTTAGATAAAATGACTGTAAAACAGTCATTCCATTTATTAATGCACGCTAGCAAATATCAATTCCCACTTTCAAATAAGCATGGAAATTTTCCATTTATTCAAGTTTAATAAATAAAAATAAATAAATACATAGATAGATAAATAAAACCAACTGTCACTCTGGAGTTGTTGAAAAAAATCTTCAAAATATTTATTTAAAAATAAATCTAGATTGGCGGTGCTGGTCTGTGAGGGGGAATAGGGTGTGAGGGTGTTGGACTATCCGTGGAAGTGGGAGGAGGGTTGGGGGAAGGAGCAGGTGAACTCTGGGGATTTGTGGGTCTGTGGTTAAAACTACAATGTTGGGAATGTTCATTTGGCAAATATGGCAGGGGAGGGTTACTGGTGTAGGGTGTTGGATGTGGGGGGGGCGGTATGTGGACAGGGCGTACCTGGGGCAGGCGTCTATGGAATATTTAAGTGTTTATCTTGTCACAGTGTGCTATCTCAGTGGATGGAGACCCACACAATAAACAAGAAAATATCAAACTCCCATCCTGGGGAGTCCTGCTATGTTCTCAATTAGAGGGACAAGAATCCCTCAAGAATATCGGCAGTCCTGATAAAGGAAAACAGATCAATATGTCAAACCCTCAATATTATTGCAAGTAACTATGAACCTTATTCTTAAAAAACTGAAACTTAGTGGTTACCATAGATTCCGAGGGGAGGAGAAAGGAAGAATAGAATACATGGAATGTAGGGCATTTTTAGGGCATTAGAATTGTTCAGCATGATCTTACAATAACGGATACAGGCCACTTCAAATTTCATCAAAACCCATAAAAGTCTACAGTCCCAAATGTAAACCATAATGTAAACCACTGACCATGGTTAGTAGCGATGCTTCAATGTTTGTGCATCAGGGAAGCCAATGTGGCTCAGTGATTGAGCGTCGGCTTCCTACATAAGAGGTACCAGGTTCAGTCCTCAGCCCGGTACCTCAAAAAAAAAAAAAAAAAAA
>JAQZBX010111112.1:0-10311 GCA_029593785.1 Cabassous unicinctus
ACAAAGAGCTAAAACCAAAGACCTTACTGCACAACTGGAGGAACTAGAAAAGGAGCAGCGAACTAAACCCAAAGCAAACAGAAGGAAAGAAATAACAAAAGATTAGAGCAGAAAAAAATGAAATTGAGAATAAAAAAACAATAGAGAGATTTAACTAAACCAAGTGTTGGTTATTTGAAAAGATCAATAAAATTTTGGCAAACCCTTAGCTAGACTGATAAAGGAAATAAAGAGAGAAGATGCAAATAAATAAAATCAGAAATGAGGATGGGGACATTACTACTGACTCCACAGAAATAAAAAGGTTCATAGGATGATTCTATGAACAACTGTATGCCAACAAATTAGACAACCTAGATGAAACAGACAAATTCCTAGAATTACATGAACAATTTACACTGACTCTAGAAGAACTAAAAGATTTCAAAAGATTAATTACAAGTATAAAGATCGACTCAGTCATGAAAAATTTCCCAAGAAAGAAAATCCCAGGACCAGAGAGCTCCACAGGTGAATTCAACCAAATATTCCAAGAAGAATTAATAAAAATCCTGTTCAAACTCTTCCAAAAATTGAAGAGGAGGGTTGGGGAGCAGATGTAGGTCAACTACATGCTTCCCATGTATGAGGTCCTGGGTTCAATCCCCAGTACTTACAAAAAAAAAAACTGAGGAGGAGGGAACACTACCTAACTTATTCTATGAGGCCAACAATACTCTAATAGCAAAGCCAGATAAAAATACTACAAGAAAAGAAAATTATACACCAATTTCTCTTATGAATATGGATGCAAGAATCCTCAACTAAATATTAGCAAATCAAATCCAACAGCACATTCAAAGAATTATACACCATGATCAAGTGGGATTTATTCCAGGTAAGAAAGGGTGATTCAATATAAGAAAACCAATCAATGTTAAACACCACATTAACAAAATGAAGGGGGAAAAACCACATGATCATCTCAATTGATGCAGAAAAGACATTTGACAAAATCCAGCATCCTTACTTGATAAAAAACACTTGGAAAATAGGAATCAAAGGAAACTTCTTCAACATGGTAAAGGGTATATATGAAAAACCCACTGCTAACATCGCACTCAAAGGTGAAAGACTGAAAGCATTCCCTCTAAGATCTGGAACAAGACTAGGATGCCTAATGTCACCACTGTTATTCAACATTGTACTGGAAGTTCTAGCCAGAGCAATTAAGCAAGCAAAAGAAATAAAAAGCATCCAAATTAGAAAGGAAGAATACTTTCACTATATTTTCAGATGACATGATCCTACATATAGAAAGTCCTGAAAAATTAACAACAAAGCTACTAGAACTAATAAACAAATTCAGCAATGTGGCTGGGCACAAGATCAACACACAAAACTCAGCAGAGATTCTCTACATTAGTAAAGAGCAATCCAAGGAGGAAATCAAGAAAAAAAAATTCCATTTACAATAGAAATTAAATATCTCAGAATAAATTTAACCAAGTATGTATAGGACTTTTACACAGAAAACTACAAAACTTTGGTACAAGAAATCAAAGAAGATCTAAATAAATGGAAGAACATTCCATGCTCATGGATTGGAAGAATAAATATTGTTAAGATGTCAATTCCACCCAAAATGATTTACAGATTCAATTGAAATCTAATCAAAAGTCCAAGTGCTTACTTTGCTAAAATGGAAAACCCAATTATCAAATTTATTTGGAAGGATAAGGATCGCAATAGCCAAAACCATCTTGAAAAAGAAGAATGAAGTTGGAATACTCACATTTCCTGAACTTAAACTTGAAACAAAGCTATAATGGTCAAAATAGCATGGTACTGGCACAAGGATAGATATACTGACCAACGGAATTACATTGCAAGTTCAGAAATACTCCCTCACATTTATGGCCAATTGATTTTTGACATGGCTGCCAAGTCCACTTAATTGGGAAAGAATAGTCTCTTCAACAAATGGTGCTTGGAGAACTAGATACCCATATGCAAAAGAATGAAGGCGGCCCTCTCTTTTACACCATATACAAAAATTAACTAAACATATATCTGAGACCTAAATATAGGACTATAAATCTCCTAGGAGAAAATAATAAGAAAGCATCTTCAGGATCTTGTGTTAATTAGACAATGTTTTCTTAGACTTTACACCCAAAGCACAGGTAACAAAAGAAAAAATAGATAAATGAGACTGCTTCAAAATTTAAAACTTTTGTGCATCAAAGGCTTTTATTATGAAAGTGAAAAGACAAACTACTCAATGGGAGAAAATATTTGGAAACCACATATCTGATAAGGGTTTAATATCCAGGATATATAAAGAAATCCTATAACTCAACAATAAAAAGACAAACAACCCAATTAAAAAATGGGCAAAAGACTTGAATAGATATTTCTACAGAGGATATACAAATGGCTGAAAAGAACATGAAAAGATGCTCAACATCACTAGCTATTAGGGAAATGCAAATCAAAATCACAATGAGATATAATTCACACCAATTTGAATGGTTACTATTAAAAAACAGAAAATTACAAAGTGGAGAAATAGGAACACTCATTCATTGTTGGAGGGAATGCGAAATGGTGCAGCCACTGTGGAAGATGGTTTGGAGGTTCTTCAGAAAGCTAAGTATAGAATTACCATATGACCTGGCAATCCTGTTACTAGGTACACAACCAGAAGAATTGAAAGCAGGGTCTTGAAGATATATGCACATCGATCTTCATAGGGGCATTTTTCACATCTGACAAAAGATGGAAGCAACCCAAGTGTCCATCAACCAATGAATGGATAAACAAAATGTGGTATATACATAAAATGGAATATTATTCAACATTAAAAAAGAATGAAGATCTGATTCATGAACAACATGGATGAAACTTAACGATATGTTGAATGAAATAAGCACAAGACAAAAGGACAAATATTGTATGATCTCACTGACATGAGATAATTAGAATAAGCAAACTCACAGATTACAGGGTTACAGGGGCAGGGTTTGGGCTAGGTCATGGGGAGTTAATGCTGAAATTGTACAGAATTTCTATTTGGATTGATTGTGAAGTTTTGGTAATGGATGGTGGTAGCACAACATTGTGAGTGTAATTAACAGCACTGAATTATATATGTGAATGTGGTTAAAAGGGAAATTTATATTGTGGCAGTTTGACATTATTTATGAATTCCAAAAACAGACACTGATTATATTTGTAAACTGGTCTGTTCCTCTGAGCATGATACCCTTTGATTGATTTAAATTCAAAGGCTTTACATATACCTGTTTAAATCAAGATTAGGGCTTTGATACAACCACATCATTAGGGAGTGCAGGGTTGAGTCCCTGGCCCCCTGGTGGGCTATATAAACCAATAATCAAGAAGGCAGAAGAAGAAATACACAGAGGAATAGAGAGAGCTCCACAGACACAGAAGAGGAATGAACTTTGATCCTGCGGCCCCAGGGAGAGGGAGAAGCCATTCACCTGATAGTCTAGAGCTGACCTTGTGAAGAAACCAGAGCAGCTGAGCCCGGAAAGAAATGAGCCCTCCAGCCTACAGCTGAGAACAGAAGCTGGGCCCACAGAGCCTTAAGAAGGAAGAGGAAGGCTGAACCCTTGCAGATGTCACACGCCATCTTCTTCAACTCTTGGCAACAGAGTTTGGCAAGGAAGTAACCTTGAGTTGGACTCTTTAGGGCCTTGTAACTGTAAGTTTTTACCACAAAAAAATACTCTTTATAAAAACCAACAGATTTCTAGTACTTTGCTTCAGCACCCCTTTGGCTGACTAATACATATATGTTACTAGAATAAAAATTAAAAGAAAACACTTAGGACTATAGAACACAGTGAATCCTCTTATAAATGATGGACTATAATTAATAGTATAATTATGAAAATATTCTTTCATGAATTATAACAAATGTTCCACATTAATGCAAGGTGTTAATAATAGGGTGGTATATGGGAACTCTGTATTTTATATATTTTATGCACGATATTTCTGTAAACCTACAGCTTCTCTAACCAAAAAAATCAGTTAAAACTTAATCATATCAAAAAAGACCCTGCAATTTGGAAAAAAAAAAATGTATACGTTTAACAATTGTTCACACCAAACAAGATCTTTGTGGTTTTTCTCAAAAAGAGAAAACATATTTGGCTTTTTCTACCATAGATACTCTCCCTAGCTCTATTTCTGCATCATTCAACATGGCAAGGCTAACAGAAAATAAAGGTCAAGTGAGGAAACTCAGCAAATGGATTTTATCTGGCTCCACTCTTTGACCACCAATTGGCAGACACCATAAGAAAACTGCACAGGAGATAAATGATAGGGTAAAAGAACATTTTTGACCATGGGCCCAGGATCTCCCAAAAGAAGCAGGCCCAAGATTTATAGAAAATGATTTGGGAAAGAATTCAAAGTGATGAAGAATCACAAAATTATTTTTCTATTTAACTAAAAAGTCTCCAAGTTTTTAACTTAAGAGTTTGGGTGGCAACTTTTTTTTTCTCCGGTGTCTACACTCTCATAATTTATCCCATAATCCCACCTGTTGTGGGTTATTCTAGGGAAACCCAAATAACTAAAAAACCTTCATCGAACGTGGAGATCACAGCAAATTATTGGCAATTAAGTTTTAAATGAGATGTAACATAAATGATCTCAAACGGGTTTAATAATTTAATGGACTTTTTACTGACTAGAAAAACTCCCTTAATCAACAGTTAATTAATAATTTTATTAACTGTTTTAGTTCTCTTCCTTCAAGAAGTTCTTAATACATTGTTAAAGAACAGTATGAATTGCAAAACAGATGAGAACCTTTTTTTTTTTTTTAAAGCCAAATTCAAGAATGCCAAAGAGGTGACAGGAAGCGTGCAGCAGGTGAAAGGATCGTTTCACGTCTTTTCTCCCGGGACACAAAGATAAATAATCAGATGTAACTAGAAAAAGTAGGTGTTCTCAGGATGTAAGAAACGGTCTGGAGGCCAAGAATGAGAAAAGCGCAGGAGGGAGGAGGGGAATTTTAAAGACTGTAGGTGTCTGATTTTTCCTAGAATTAGGAGAGAGCTGCAAAAATTGAGAGGAGGCGTTAAGAGGCAGTCTAAGGTGGCTTTCTTGAGGTTTAGGAACCAAAAAGAAAAGGCAAGAAGGAAAATTGGCAGGATCTAGAATTTGTTAGAGCCGGAAGTTATTCTTTAAGCCTTTAGTCCAAGGGTTTGCAATGCTATTTGGAGCTAAAAACAAAGGAACTCGTGTACAAACAAAAGAAGACAGCCGTTGCCTTGGTCAGAGGGGCATACCCCCCCCCCCTCACTGCCCTTTCCCATCCCTGGAGTTGTTTGCAAAAGCCAAATGTCTCATTTTACAACGGAAGATAGAGAGTCGAAAGCGACCGGCTGCAGTCACAGCACAGAGTCCGGACGTCATTCCACGCAGCGCACCACTCCCCGGTTGCCACCAGAGGGAGGTCGGGAGGGTTTGTGCACTTACCGAAATAGCTGCGAGAAGTAGCAGCGAGGTTCCCGCGCCGAGAGAGACGGTGAAGCGCGCGGGCGACTGCCCTAGCGGCTGCGCGGAGCCCTCGGCCCGGACGTTTCCCCACGCGGCCACCAGGTGGCGCGCCCGACACGCTCTTTGCCCTTCTTGCCCTGGACGGGGTTGGAGGGGCGCCGGTCGCCTAGGAAACCGCGGGCGTGGCGGTGGCCAAGGGGGTGGGCCCGGGGGGCGGGCGAAGCCAGAGTGCTAGCAACTGGTCTGCTGCGGTGCGTTGGCACCCGGAAACCTGCGAGGGGCAGTCTGGAGACCAGCTCACCTCCTCCCCCGGCCCTTGGTTCCCTCCAGTCTGACACTGAAGGCCTTATGAGCGTCCCTGCCCCATACCCTCCTCCACCTTCCCGCGATTCCCCATGGGCCCGTTTATGTGGGTCCCGGGCTTACACCCCAAGCTGGACCTGGGGTCGCGCCCTCCCGGTCTCCCGCAGCGGGCTCCCGACCTGAGCGGTAGGAGCCTGGGTGACCCAAGTATATTAACCCATCTTTCTTTCCGTCTTGCAGTAGAGTCCCTGGACACGTTGCTTACTTGTCCTCCTAGATCTTCCAGTCTCGTGGGCCGGATCTGAATTTTATTCAGGTTTGTAACCCCTCGGTGCCTTACGATTTTCGTAGGGCACAGTCGGTGAGCAGTAAACTACTCAAGCCTTCCATTGGTTTGGGGCTTTGTCACTTGACACTTTCCCCAAAGCACCTCATTTATAACTCTAACAAGAGGTAGGAAAGATGGAGGAGGAGACTTGTCCGAGGTTTTTAAACTGACTAATGAAGGAGCTGGAACTAGAACCCAAGTCCTGCTTCTTTAAGCGCTTCTCTGGCCTCCCGAGTCCCCAGTCCTGTGAATGCTTGTTGAGCAAGGACTTCACGAGTCTTTGCATCCTTGTCAACCAGATGAGCACGATGCCTCTCTCACTGGCGGTACTTCATACGTGTCCATTGCGCTGATGACAACTCAGCCTCACAGTCCCAAGCCATAGGTTGGTTTCAACTCCTTGCCCTGGATGCTAGGACATCTTTTTAAACAGGGCCCTTGATTTCTTTCTTTCCTGAAAATGTTAAGTACCTTACTTGTTTCACTTCTTTCCTTTCCCCCATAATTCTCTGCTAGACAGAGAACTAGAAGTGGGAAAGAAGTGGGAAAAGATGTGCCCATCTAAGCCAAGGGGGTAAGATGTGTGTGTGTGTGTGTGTGTGTGTGTGTGTGTAGGCAGAGAAGGCAAATAATAAGGCTGGATAGGCTGGGTATTTTCAGTGTGTGATGATGGCTGGTGTATACCTTGCTCCCACCCCCAAGAACTCTCCCCAGTAGATCCTCTTTGTATTCACCACTCTTCTTTGAAGTTCAAGGTAGGAAGACAGAAGCCTTTTTGTTCTCTTCCAGAGTTTAAAGTATTACATGCATTTCCGTTATCCTCCTGATATTCTTTTGATAGGTAATGCTTCTTTTTTTGACAGTTCTAAAATGGAAAGACAGCAGGAGTTGGAAAAACTGTAGTTCACGTTGCCTGAGAAATTATTACAATATACTGTATTTCAAACAATTTAATATTAGCAATTCAACTCAACTCCAGAACACACACCTAAAATTTCATTCCTCAGGAAGGAGGGGAATCAAGACGCCCTCTCTCTTGGTTGCCTTTGGGAGTTTAAAATAAATAGGAGGTGGTGGGGTTTATGGGCTTACTCTGATTTTTAGAAAATGCATGAAAAAAATCAGAATAGGTTGCTCTTTAACAAGGCTTTTGAAAGTACCGTTGTTGTTTTTGTTTTGCTAACACACGTTTATAGCTAGTTAATGGCAGAGCCAGGGCTTGACTTCAAGCCTCCCAACACCCATACAGGGATTGCATTTTTAACTACATAATGCTCTCATCCCCTGATGAAGTGTTGTTCAGAACGTTTATTACTGATGCCATTAAGAAATAGCTTCAGTTTTATATAATGCATTTATGTAAAAACCAGCAACCAAACACCAGGGTCCATTTCATATATCCGGAAAGGCTTTCAGGCAGAACTGCCATTCCTCTCCACCTCCACAAAGTCACGAAGAGGCATTAGTGGGGGGCGCTGCTGCCTCGGAGCTGTACCTGGCAGTCCGGGGGTGCCCAGAGGGACTGGCTTTTTTTTAACCATCTGTGGAAATTTCCCTGTAATTTGTTTTTCCTCACTCAAGTATTAAGAATAATACCAAATTAAAAAGATATGAATAAATATCCTAAAGAAAGAAAAAGGAAGACTTTACACCCTTCTCGCTATTCAGATTCCTCTGGAATAAGCAGAATTGCACCTGAATTCCATGGAAGTTTTTCTGATCATTATTATAGTGTCTGCTCTATGAGACAGCCAGACTTAAAATATTTTGACAACAAAGATGATGGTTCTGATACAGAGACATCAAATGACTTGCCAGAATTTATAGATGGAAACAAAACCAGAGACAGAAATCAGAATTACCTGGTTCCCAGTCCTGTAATTAGAATTCTAGACCACATTGCCCTTTCTACAGAAAAACCTGTAGATATTGAAATTGTACTGAAGAGTGTGACTCATCTGAATCTATCAACCAACAAACTCAAGAGGAGGGTCCTGTAGAAGTACACACAGCCGAAGTGCATGCAATTTCTGAGGATTATGCTATAGTGACAGAAAACAATTCTTCTGAGAGATTCCAAGACGAAACTGATGAAGAGCCACCAGCTAAGTTTTGTATCATTCTTGACAAGAGCCAGGCTTTGAATGTGACTGCCCAGCAGAAATGGCCTTTACTGAGAGCTGATAGCAGTGGCCTCTATAAATGTGAACTTTGTGAGTTCAATAGCAAATATTTTTCTGATTTAAGGCAATATATGATCCCGAAGTGCAAGCATACTGATTCAAATGTGTGTCGAGTATGCAAGCAAAGTTTTTCTACCAACATGCTTCTGATCGAGCATGCCAAACTACTTGAGGAGAATCCCTACATTTGTAAATACAGTGATTATAAGGCAGTAATTTTTGAGACCCTTAGCCAGCACATTGCAGACACCCATTTTAGTGACCACTTTTATTGGTGTGAGCAGTGTGATGTGGAGTTCCCAAGCAGTGAACTCTACCTACATGTCCAGGAGCACAGCTGTGATGAACAGTACTTGTATCAGTTCCGTGAACATGAAACAAATGATTCAGAAGACTCGCAGAGCCATGTGGTGAATGGGCATGTAAATTAATAGAGTTGAATGATGAGTATAACAATGGGGAACTTAGACAGTACAGCCTCTTAAGCAAAATTACCTTTGACAAATGTAAAAACGTCTTTGCATGTCAAGTATGTGGTTTTCAGTGTAGATTTCATACAAATGTTAGCAGACATGTTGCTATTGAACATACTAAAAAATTTCCCCATGTTTGTGATGACTGTGGGAAAGGCTTTTCAAGTATGCTAGAAAATCGCAGGCATTTAAATTCCCATTTATCTGAAGGGATTTATTTGTCAGTACTGTGAATATGCAACAGGACAAATTGAAGATCTCAAAATTCAACTAAATTTCAAGCATTCAGCTGACTTACCTCATAAATGCAGTGACTGTTTAGTGAGGTTTGGAAATGAAAGGGAACCGGCATTATGTCGATGTAAAATAATAAATGCAACTTTTCTTGAAGATGTTAAAATGGATGATTTTAAACATATGAGCATTGCCTTTAACAAGTATGGATTTTTAAAAAATAGCCTGATTTTCTTGTCATTGGCACATTTTTCAGTGTATAATTGCATCTCAAACATGGTATTTTTAATTGCAGGGTAGTTGGTAGACTTAACCATTCTTGGTGACTTTTATCCTGTTATTTGCATGTGCTCTGATTTCATGAATTGATAAGAAACATGTATTGAAGAAACTATACTACAATTTTACTTACATACACATAGGTGCCATTAAGTTTTTCTTTTTTTTAAACACAGGACAAGCTCAGTTTTTAGTGATAAAGCACTTTCTGTATCAAGTACTACACTACCAGCAAGGAAATGCAATACAATATATACTTCAGCCCACCGATACTACCATTAATAAGAACCTAGGCTCTCTTTCACATTCCCCACCAATTATTATCCCCAAGGCAATCAGTGGAACCTCCATATTCTTTTTGTTGTTGTTGTATTTTTTTTATATTTATTTTTTATCCTCCATATTCTTTTAATACCGCTAGGAGGCCAGTATTGTAGAAAGAGAAGATCCAGTTTTCTTGGCAGTCTAGTTTGTTTGTTTTTTATTCTCACATTATATCTTTAGCCCCTATGTATATGTTGAGAAAGGTTGAGGGGAAGGAGCAAGAAGGATCTGGTAAGGGATCAGACAATTTTAAAAAATAACATTTCATAACTCATTCATAACCCCGTTGACTTTTAGTTTTTAGTATTAACAACTGCAGAATTATACCCATACTTCTGATATCAAATCAAATCATTTATTCACTAAGAAAAGCCACTGAAGTCTTAATATAGCATTAGGAAGGTCTGGGAAGTAAAGGGTCGCTGGCATGATATTGTCTAAATTACTTTTGATAATGGTAGATTAGTTTTAGCTTCTGAAATAGTATCAAGAAGATAGAATTATGCATATCATGGATCTTAAATTTAACAAACACTGCTGCTAACAATATTATCATCCAGGTATATTGATACACTTGGAAAAGACCAATTGATGACCTTTGTTGTTCCACTTCAGAAATCATGGAAATTTAGTCTATTTTGAGAATGGTGGCTGCAACAAT
>JAQZBX010111113.1:0-10310 GCA_029593785.1 Cabassous unicinctus
CTAGGCACACTGCCCCTCAAAAAAACCTCACCAGAGTCTCATCAAGCCTCTGGCACTAACTGCTAATTGACAAGCAAACCAGGAGACAAAGGGAAACGCTAAAGGATACTATAGGGTTGGATGCCATCAGCAAAACCCAGACCGTGAGGAGCTCCACAGAACAACAAATAAACTGCAGGAAAGGGCAAGGGCCAGAAAGGAGGGAACAGAAAAGGAGAGAATGGGGGAAGCTGTTCATTAAAAGGGACCTAAGAAATAGAGCAACCAATTAAAGTGTGTGGACTTTATTTCCATTGCAATTCAAACAAATATAGTATTTAAAAAATTACGAGACCACCAGGGAAATTTAGACATTGGTTGGGTATTTGGTGATATTAAGGAATTGTTCCTTATTTTAAAGTGAGGAAATGGTACTGTGGCTATGTCTTTTAAACTGAATTCTCATCTTTGAGAGATACAGATCAAAATATTTCTTTGAAATGATGTGATGTTTGGGGTTTGCTCCAAAATACCCAGGGGGAGGGGAAAGAGGTGAGGGTTATGAGTTGATAATTGTTGATACTTATCAAGAATTGTTGATAATTGTTGAAGCTGGGAGATGGGTTTATGGGGTTCCTTGTATTATTCTATTTGGCATATGCTTGAAACTCTCCATAATAAATATTTTCAAGTGTTTTTTTTTTTTTTTTTTCCCAAGTGGCCAGGGAAACAGATCACAGAAATTCTAGTTCTTTCATTTACTGTGTGACCTTGGACAACTGACTTGACCTCTCTGGGCCAGTTTCCTCACCTGCAGGATAGAGATAATCCTATCTCCCTAGGAGAGCCCAGCACACAGTGGGTGCTGTAGACGCATACGCATTTGCTCCTCCTTTGGGTTGGGATCCGTAGTAGCTGGCCTCCAGTGCGGCTCCCATTAATTCCTCCCCCTCGAGGAGTCCCCTCCCACAGTGAGCCAGGGTGGTCCGCGGGACCAAGAGAATACATCAAAGCAATCAGAAGTCACTTTCAATATTAGGTTATAAAGACAAGCACCTTCCATCTTGGTCACTCTCTTTCTCTTTCCCTCACTCTCCCTGGGGGAAGGTGGCTGCCATGTCACGAGCAAGCCCCTGGAGAGACCCCCTGGCAAGGAACGAGGCCTCCAGCCGACAGCCACATGGGGGCGCCATCCTGGAAGTGGCTCCCCCTGCCAGGGTTGAGCCTGCAGATGACTGCAGCCCCGGCTGACAGCTGGACCCTGAGCCAGAACCAGCCAGGCTGAGCGGTGCCCAGATGCCCACCTGCTGCCACAGAGTGAGAGAGAAATGCTTGCTCTTGGAAGCTGCTAAATGGGAGGCAATTTGTTACGCAGCACTAGATACAGGCTCCGATGGGGGAAGAATTTTAACTCGTGTTACGTTGTGTCAGATGGTTTCAAAAGGGCAGGAAGGACTAGGAGAGTGGGATTCCTCTAAGAAACTGGGTGGTAAAATGAAGGGTCCCAGGTTTACCCGAAGAGAGCTAGGTGGGAGGGAGGGTGAGGCCACGAAGACAGCCACAGCTAAACCCACCTCTTTTAAACAGGGGACTCAGTTATTTACCTGAGGAAGAGATAAAAGCAGAGAGGCCAAGGACTGACTCACCAGAAAGCTGGAGTGGAAATAACCACCAGGAAGCCAGTAACACAGGCGATGCCTCAGAGAGGCCGAAGCAGCTCAGGGTCCCGCCTTCTGGTTTGCTTTCACCCTTGCCCTAAATTGGGGTGCTTTTGTTATACTGGAAATAGAAAGTAGAATTCATTAAGTTATGCGCTTTTTTTCTGAAGAGTTACTAGATTTGGATGGAAAAAGGGCAGGACTTGAAGCATCAAATCTTAGCTCTTGTGTGCTCTCGGGCCCGTTACCTGGCTCTAGGGAGCTTGTTTCCTCAACTGAGAGACGCCTGTATTTCCTTGCCTTTTTTCCTTCTTCCATTTTGCCGTTTCCAGAATCAGGATGTGTCCACTAAACGCTGTGAATATTTAATTAAGTATGTATTTCCCACTCCCCAAGAGTTATAACTGAACCAGTGTTCTTTAAAATGTGCGGCACCTTAGAAGCAAAGACAATCCGTGGTAAAGTCTAACTTAGGAGTGACTTAATGGGAGAAGTGGGTGAAATAGTATTAATTCATTCAGCAAATATCGCAAGCTGGCCGGGGGGAGTCCCGTTCAACTGGTTTCTTCATTCTTTTAGCACTGCCCTTGGCATTTTAAAAAGTATTCTTGCTTTCCGGCAACAAAAGAATGTTCTGGATCCAGCCTGACTTGGAATGGGTTCCTTTCTAACAAGTCCTGCATTCCTTTGAGTGGAGAAGAGAATTAAAGACCAAAATCTGGGGGCTGAGGGTGCAAGTAAGATGGGGTAGGGGGGAAAGGCCACAACAGCTCTTCTGCTTCACAGACATTTGCAGCCTCCAGGGATGGGCAATGTGAAAAACACAACGTGGAAAGCATTATCTGCGGGATAAATGAATGAAAACCAGAACAGTCAACCACTGGCGTTGCCGTCCAGTCAGAATGGACCGTGTTGAATGAGGGTCCTACTCGCTGTCCCTGCTATTCTAGGCACTCACCCTTTAGTTGCAGGGGGTGTCCCAGGGGAGAGACCCAAGTGGGGGGCAGGACAGCCACCAGGCTGTTTTAACGAAGGACGGGGGCAACCGCTGACGGTCAGGCCTGGGGGAGGGCTGGAGGCTGCGGACACCCAGTTCAGACTAGGGAATGCTTCTTGGTGGCAATACGGACTAGGAGCTAAAGGACACAGGGTTTCTTTTGGGGGTGATGAAAATTCTTGAATTAAAGAGCGGTGACGGTTGCACAACCTTGTGAATATACCAAAAACCCCGTACACTTTAAAAGGGTGAATTTCATATGTGAGTTATCTCTCAGTTGAAAAATCAATTAATTTAAATACGTTTTTAAAGATCTCAAGGACAAATTGAGGCAGTAGAGAAAGCAGTGCACACCAAAGCCAGAGGGCAAGCGGGGACATGGGGTGGGGGTTAAGTAGCCTTGGACGCCCGCATGTACAGCTGGACCCCGAGGTGGGGCCATGGCAAACAGGCCCCCCAGTCAGCTGGTGGCGGCTTCAAAAAGTTTAAGGAGAAAACCACAACATCAGAGAGCAAATCCAACTCAAGACCTCCCGGAACCCTGGTCCCACTGGAGAGCAGCAGAAACGCTACCCTTGGACTATTTCCCAAGGGCAGGTGGGCGAGCAGTTTGCAGATTCACAGGTCTGTAGGGGCCTACAGGGGCTGGGCAGACAAGTTAATAAGTCAACTGGACGGGTGAGAGCTGGGGCTCAGGGGCACCCACAAGCCTCACCCACAGAAGGCTGGCAGCGCCCCTCAACTCCAGCCTATCCTTCCAGCTTTTGAAAAGAATGGCTTTTCAAAAGAAACCAGCAGTCCTGACTTTTAAGGTGACCCTTCCCAATTTTTAAATTTAAATCCAAACCCATTCAGAAGACCACCCAGCCTAAGGGGGCATGTCTACGGTTTGGATTAGCCTGCAGATTGTCTGTCTGTAATTTCTGTTCTAAAGTATTTTAAAATCCAGGAGAGAGAGAGACATCTGCATTTCAAGGCGTGATCTGTGGCTGTTTCTGCGTCATCTTGGACACCTTGCTCCTTTAGTGAGTGAGGGGTGGGCAATACGCTGTGGAGCACAAGGCCGAGGACCCGTGTAAGAAGGGCCACCCCACAGGGCTTCCCTGGGATTGAGCTGGTCTTTGTTTAGGAACTGTCATCAGTATCACCTGCAAGAATATTTGGCTAAGTCTAGTATCAATACAGCAATATCCAACCCTGTCCCAATGATGGTGAACACACACACGCACACACTTCATCCAGTGTGAGCATTCCCTACTTGTCTAGAATTGGACAAGCTAGAAAAATATACCAAGTCCCTCAGGGCACATCAGATGACCTTGCAGGGAGCTTCTCATCCGTCTTGCCACCTACTGAATCAGCATCTCCACGGATGGAGCACAAGAACCTGAGACTTTGGCTCTTCACTCCTTTGCATTCCCCTGGGGATGCTGATGAAGACCCACTGCCTTCAACCATCACTCTCCAATCCCAGAAGCCCCACACATGCAGGGGGTGGAGGAGGCAGAATTTGGACAAAGGTCAGTGTAACCGTTGGCCAGTTTGATGTAATTATGAATTCCAAAAAAATAATTGGATCATGCTTGTAAACTGCTCTGTTAATCTGGGCATGATTGAGTTATGATTGGGGCGTTGACTGGGCCACGTCAGTAGGGCGTTGAGCCCCACCCCTTGGTGGGTGGGGAATCAAATATAAAAGGCAAGGCAAGAACAGAGTAGAAGCAGTCTTTGAGAAGCAGCTTTGATGCTGGAAAGAAGGCCCCAGGAGAAGAGACGCGAGCTGTTCGCCTGATCGCCTACAGCTGACCTTGTGGAGGAAACAGGAACTGAGCCCGGAGAGAAATGCAGCCCCGGGAAGAGAGGAACCCCAGAAGCCTGAACCCTGGGCAAATGTCGGCAGCTGTCTTGCTCCAACACGTAACAATGGACTTTGGTGAGGGAAGAAACTTACGCTTTATGGCCTGGTAACTGTGGACTTCTACCCCAAATAAATACCCTTTATAAAGACCAACCCATTTTTGGTATTTCACATTAGCACTCCTTTGGCTGACTAATACAGTCAGTTTGAGCCAAGTTCCCGAGTGTGTCCCTGGAGTTCGGCCAGTCCAGGCCACCAGCACATGTCACACTGGTCCCTTTATCGCCAACTCCATCTCCTCATCTTGGTCTCCCGCTTTCTACACTCCAGCCACCCTGGCCCCATCCTGACAATCCCTAGAATATACCTCCCACCTCAGGGCCTTTGCACTTGCTGCACCCTCTGCCTGGGCATCTCTTGTTACACATCTCCCCGTGGTTGGCTCCTTCTCCTCATTCAGGTCTCAGCTCCAAAGACACCTCCTCAGATGCGGCTTCTCTGATACCCTCCCTGACCTAAAGAAGTGCGCTGATCCTGGACCCCTTTCCACCACATTATCCTGCAGAGCACTTACCACTACCTGGAATTACCTTGTTGTGGATGGAACACATCCCCCACAAAGACATGTTCATGTCCTAATCCCCAGGTATGAATTCATTTATAAATAGGATCCTTGAAGATCCTGTTGAGATGAGGCCAAACAATCAGGGCGGGCCTTAGCCCACCATGATTGGAGTCCGTCAGGCAGTAGGAGTAAAGAAGTGACAGAAGGAGACTGATCGTCACATGGTGGAGGCAGAGATGGAGTTATGGACGGCCAGCAAGCCAGCACCAGAGTGCTACGGGCTTCGGAGAAACTTTGATTCTGGGCTTCTAGCCTCTGAAACTGCAGACAATAAATCCATGTTCTTCAAGCCAACCAGCCTGTGGTATCTGTTATAGCAGCCCTGGCAAACTAAGACGCCTGTTCATGTATTTGCTTATGTTTACTGTCTTCTCCCTAATGAAAATGGCAACTCCACGAGGGCAGGGACCAGGACTTCTGGTTTTCCCTGTGTCCCCTGGAACAGTATCTGGCACACAAAGGTCCTGGAAATTTTTTGTTGATTTAATGAATAAGGGACTGAGCAGATGAACCAGTGGTTCTCAACTGGGAATGACCCTGCGCCCACCCCCGGCGACACTGGGCAATGTCTAGAGACATTTCTGGCTGTCACAATATCAGGGGCTGCTCTGGAATCCAGTGGGTAGAGGCCAGAGGTGCTGGGACCATCCTACAGTGCACAGGACGGCCCCCAAAGGAAAGAAGGACGCGGCCCCAAAGGTCAACCGTGCCGAGGGTGGGACAACCTGGAAAAAATGAATGAGCCACTTAAATACTCCTGTGTCCAGGTGGCCAAGCTGCTGTCCAATCTCGAACACCAAGGGCCCAACCAGTGTCCCCTCCATGTCCCCAAAAGCCTCCTCCTTTCAGTGGTTTTATTGTCGCCAAAGCTTATGCAATCAATTTCGTGTTAACAAGAAATATAAATAAGGGGAAGTTAAGTTTGTATATATAAAGAGTTAATTTCAAAATATGTAATGCTGTGCCCTAAATCAAAGAGAACTGAAATTTGTCTAGTTCCCTGATTCTGTGGGTTATTTTCCTTGGTAATCATGGACCTTCCTTAAAATTAAACAATCAGCCCATGGTGGGCCCTGCTTTGCTGTCGCATTTCCATATTTTAAAAATAGATGTTGGCGTGCGGAGGGGAGGCAGGGGACAACATAAGTGTTTTCCAAAGCGCTGGGGCCAGGGGTCCTGGCAACAGGCACCAAAAGGGGTCCTGCCTCACTGAGGACAGCAGACCTCCTGGAAGAACAAACAAAGTTCTTCTTTGCCTTAGTGTGTTGCAGCATGGTGTGTGCGTGTGTGCGTGTGCGTGTGTGCGTGCGTGTGTGTGTAGCACCTGGAGATGCTCGTTTCTCCGAATGACGGGCATCCTCCAAGCCCCTGTCTGCACTGGCACCTGCCCCCTTCCCTTCCTTGCTCTCCGTGTACCAGCCCCCTTGTGCCACTGTCACCTCACTGGTGCTGGGAGTGTTCTGAGCAACCTCGGGTGCAGATTTAATTCACCCCCATCCAATCCCAATGAGAAAAAAGAGAAAGAAATACCTAAATCATGGATCCTCAACCAGAGGCAATTTGGTTCCCCAGGGGACATTTGGCAATGTCTAGAAAAATATTTGGTTGTCACAACTGGGTGGAGGGAGATGCTAGCCTCTAGTGTGTAGAGCCAAAGACGCTGCTAAACATCCTACAACGCACACAGAATTATCCGGCCCAGAGTATCAACGGTGCCGAAGCTGAGAAGTACCACACTAAATAGTTGGGGTGATTCTTCACTCTTGTTTACACAAAGAAAATGACAGGACACCCCAAGGTAAGCAGAAGATGGAAGCCGTGACTCTGCCGCTCCCACGGCAGGGCTTAGCATGAGTGTCTCTCACTGTGTGAGCATCGCCTTCCCCCACCCCAAGAAGAGCAAAATGTAAGAGGCACACTCTAGAGTCGGATTCTAAATGTTCAAGTCCCCACCCTGCAACTTCACAGCTGAGTGGCATTGGGCAGGTTACTCAATTCTCTCTTTGCCTAAATTTCTTTAACCTCGAAACCTGATGAAAAAATAACTGCATCTACCTCCTAGATATTTAATGCAGATTTACATGAATTATTATAAGTAAAACACTCAGATTAGTGCCTGCATGTAATATGTGCTAGCTAAGTGTTTGCTATGATTATGTTTTCATTCAATATAACTTCTCCAAAAGACAGGTGACCATTTCATCTGGGGCTCATCTTAAAGAACAACTTTTGTATCCAACGTGGGAAGATAGCTGACAAAACATCACTCTACTTGATGGGCTGGCTAGAGATTGGCAGGGGTATTTTTTATTACATGTGGGCTTTGTCTTAAGCCACTAACACGTGACTTTCTGTAGCAGCTGAGACCAGGGGACAGTGTTCTTCCCAATTTGACACCCACTGGGCTAAACAAGAACCAGCCATGCATGAAACACTGGCCAAGCTATGTGGACAAACCAGCTCTGACAATTGAGACCAAAATCAGATCCAAGAAATCTGGCCTGGGCAAGAGGAAATGATCCTATTTTGGAGGAGAATCCATTGGACCCCAGGATTTGAGGCCAAAGGAATTTTGTGAAGACAGTGCCTTGAAAGCACAAACATAACTTTCCATAGAAAGGACAGTTTCCAACTCCAGAGAGAAGCCTCAGTGTGACGTCCTGTTCCAACCAGGGACATGGCCCCATTGCAGCCCTGCCCACAGCGACAGGACATGAAAGTCACATTTATGGTCAGAATATTAGGTACCATTTATGAAGCCCATGCAAAATTCCAGGGGCCCTGCCAGGATTGTCATATACATTCGACTCTTTCCACAACCCTGAGATGGAGCCAACATCATCCCCATTTTACAGATGAGAAAACTGGGATTCCGAGAGGTGCCACGACTCGTAGGAATAACATCAGGCCCAGGCCGAGGCAGGCCTGCCCGGGAATATGCTGGGTCTGCCACAGCACCGTCAGGTTCTTGGGGACTGCTGTGCCTGCCCGGTAGTGCGTGGCACTGCCCCTGGGTTGGAGGAGCTGTAGGCTGGCAAGCAGGCCTTGGGACCCAATGAACAGAATTGTAGAAACACTGTGGGAAATAGAGGTTGTGGCTTCTAGGCCTCAGGGCATCCCACGTACTTTGGCTCTGGCCCCTGGCAGCCGACCGTGACCGTGTGCGTAATGGAGCAAAAGGGGTTGTGGGGAGCTAGTTGCTGGGTCACCCTAAGAGATGAAGAGGCTGCGTCCCTGCTCCACCCCCTGCCTTGTGCCCTTCTTCTATGGAGCCAAGTACACATAGTTTTATGCATGGCCTTAGATGCCTTGTGAGGTTATCTACTAACCTGAACCCATAATCACACCTTGGGGTACAATTACATGGCTGGGAAAAGAGTGCAATTGAGACCCAAACCTAGGTCTGTCTGACCTGAAGCCCAGGCTATTCCTGTCCCCCAAAGACGCTAGAAGCTCACACCACCTGCTGAAGGCTGGCCTGCATGGCTAGGGTTAGAGCTGTCATCTCACCCAGCAGTTCCACTCCTACGTACATGCCCAAGAGAAATGAAAACATGCTCACGTACACACTTGTACACAAATGCTCACAGCAGCATTATTATCAGTAGCCAAGAAAGTAGAAACCACCCAAATATCCATCGACGGTGGAATGGATAAAGAAAACGCGGTCTGTACACACAGGGCAACATTATTTCGATCGTTAAGTAGGAATGAAGTTCATGCTACAGCATGGGTGACCCTTGAGGACATGATGCTGAATGAAAGAAGCCAGACACAAAGGCCACATAGTGTATGATTCTAATTACATGAAATTCCCAGAGTAGGCAAGTCCACGGAGACAGAAAGTAGATGGGTGCTGCCAAGGGCTGTGGGGTAACAGGTTTCCCTTTGCAGTGATAAAATGCTCTACAATTAGAGAGCAGTGATGGTGGCACAACTCTGTGAATATACTAAAAACCACTGACTTGCAAACCTTAAAAGGGTGGCTCGATGGTACGTGGATTACATCTCGATTAAAGCACACACACACGGCAGGGCCTCCATTCCCTCTACTATTCGTCCTGCCCTCCCCTAGGAGCCCCATGGACAGCACTACACCTCGCTGACCCAGGACTGGGGAGCAGGAGGGCAGGGGCCACATCTCTATCCCCAAGGCTTAGCCCAGCACCTGGCACCCGGTACATATCAGGTAAATATTTACTGAACAAACAAATTTAATAGCAACTGCGTGGTGAGGTCAGGCTAGGACAATTATCCCCATTTCACAGATGGGTCAGAGGAGGTTCAGCAAGGCAAGGTGGTCTGTCAAAGTCACAAAGCCAGCAAGTGCTAAAGGAAGAAGCACCCGATTATCCCAGACGCCTGTTATAGGGCTCCATCCTGTATCACCTCCCTTGGAATCCAGTTCAGTAAGGAACTGACAAATAACAACTTGCACCCTATACTAGTGGTTCTTACATTTTTGGATCGTGGACCCATTTGATAATTCGATTAAAACTTGAACCCTCTCCCTAAAACACATATATGAGGGAAGCGGATGTGGCTCAAGTGATTGGGCCCCATCTATCATATAGTGGATCCTGGGTTCGGTTCCCAGGGCCTCTGGTGAAAGTGAGCTGGCCCAAGCGGAGAGCTGGCCCATGCAGAGAGCTGGCCGTGCAGCGAGGTGATGCAACAGGATGACGCAACAGCCATCAGGCCCCGAGCGTGGGTGCGCCGCCAGGACCCCTTGAGCGGGTGAGCCGCCAGGTCCCATGCGTGGGTGCGCCACCAGGCCCCGGGCCCCGTGAGCCACACAGCAAGATGACGACGTAACAGGAGAGTGACACAAGGGAGAGCCAAGACGAGACACACTGAAAAACCAGGAACTAAGGTGGCGCAGGCTGTAGGACGCCTCTCTCCCACATCGGAGGTTCCGAGGATCGAATCCCAGTGAAGACAGGAGAAGAAGGATGAGAAGGGAGGGCAGGAAACAGACACAGAGAGTTGCCCAGCGAATGGACACAGAAACAGCAAAAACAGGGGGAGGGGGGTAAAAATGGATAAAAGTAAATAAATAAATAAATAAATAAATAAATAAATCCTTAAAAAAATGTGTAGGGGAGGAAGATACGGATTATAGTTAGTAGTAACACTTTGACGATGCTCTTTCATGATTTGTTAACAAATGTTTCACAATAATGCAGGGTGTTT
>JAQZBX010111114.1:0-10313 GCA_029593785.1 Cabassous unicinctus
TTCAATAAATTGTTTTTTAAAAAATAGAATCTCTTATACAGAAAGTAAAAGATAATGTGGAAAGGAATAGTCTGAGTGAGGACTGTGACCCACCAATAAACCCTGTGCTTAGGAGTAGTGTGGTAGCCTTGCTTCTGGGAGGGGATGATAAATATGGGCTCACTTCTTTCTCAGGAGAACCTTCACTAGTAGATGGTAGCCTGCTGAAGCATTCATTCCCTATTTGCCCAGAGCAATTTGTTAACATTCACTGGAGACTGCTTGGCCAAGTATATGCATCATTTTATAGCACCTGGTCGACCCCTGGGGTTACATCAGTTCTTCATGGGGAGGTAGCTAGGTCCCTTGCCTACTATACATGAGAGGGGTGTGAATGCACCATCTCCCTGCATCAGCTGTGGGGAGGGACTAATTAACCATAGGGGACCAAATCCCACTAATGAGGCAGAACTCGCTTTGTTTCTTCTGTTTGGGAGTAACTGTTGTTCCATCCAGTGCCTGTGTAAGTATTGTGCTTTCTTGGTGACCCCAACACCTGCATTGACTCTTTGCTATATTCCATGTGGGGAGACTCCTTCTGTATAAGTGTCAATAGGTATCTTGTCCCAAAAATTTGTGTGCCAACAAGGCAGTCCATAGCATGGTGGAGGCATAAGGATTCATCAGTACAGTCATCCCAGGGAGGTGCCAGTTCCCTAGGGTATAATGGGTGTAAGCACTCTCCATGTCAAAAGTGACAAAATGGTGTGGGGATGTGGGCAGAGATATAGGAGGTAAATCCTAGGAAGAGTAGGGAAACTATACCCTGGCTTCTGGCCATTTGCACTTTCCCATGCCACCTGCTCCACTGCTTCACAAGGGTTTCACATGACTGCCAAGGGGAGTTAGGGAGCCTGTACAGGGAGCTCCACTAAGACAGGGCTGTTTTCAGGTCAAAAGTTAAGCTTAACCCAGAATCACCCCATCATTCGTTAAAATGGAACTTTCAAAATGAGATAGTTTCCTCCAAGTGAAATAAATGAATTAAAAGACAGATATGGGGAAAAGACAGGGAAGTTTCACAGGCTTGGTTAATACATCTGTTCAAGGAGGGGGCATTACAGACTCAAATATTTTCTGGGGAAGCTAACCACTGAGCCCCTGGCTGCAATGTGTGTGTTTTTTTTTAACAAATCAGTTTTATTGATATATATTAATAAAGTATATATTTCATCCAAAGTGCACAATCAATAGTATTTTCTATAATCATATGTTTGTTCATTCATCACTTCATTATGACAGAATTTTCATTATTTCAATAGTAATAGTAAACAAAAACCAGACACACAAACAAAATCCTTCAGCTCTCAACCTCTCTATGGTTCCTCTACTGTACATGGTTACTATTTCTGGCTATTCTTCCATATTTATTTATTTATCAGTTTTACTTATATTCACATGCTATATGATCTATCCAAAGTGTAGAATCAATGGCTTTTAGTATAATCACAATGTTGTGCATTCCTCAACAAAACAAATTTTAGAACAATTTCATTACTCCAGAAAGAAAAACTCCACCCCACCTAGCAGGCCTTCCCCAGCCATACATAACCATTAATCTAATTTCATCTTCATAAATTGATTTATATTTATATTTTATATAAATGGAATCATACAATTTGCATTTCTATTTTCCAGTGACCCATGTTCAAGTTATTAAGTCCATGAGATTACATAATTTAGTTCAATGTAGTGCATTCACACACTATTTGTCCTTTTGTATCTGGCTTGCTTCAGTCAATATAAAACATGTTCATCCATGTTGTCATATGCTTTATGACTTCAGTTCTTCTTACAGCTCCATAATATACCATTGAGTGAATACACTACAGTGGGTTTATCCACCCATCATGTGATGAGCACCTGGGTGGTTTCCAACTTTTGGCAATCATGAATAACGTGGATATGAACATGGGTATGTAGATGTCTGTTCATGTGACTGTTTTCATTCTTCAGTGAATTTACCTAGTAATGGAACTGCCAGGTCACATGGCAAGTTTAAATTCAAGTTCTTTAGGAGCTCCCAAACTTTTCTCCACAGTGGCTGTACCATTCTACATCCCCATCAACAGTGAATAAGTGTTCCTATCTCTCCACATCCTCTCTAACACTTGTAGATATCTGACTTTTTAATAGTGGCCAGTTTAATATGACTGAAAAGGTATGTCATTGTAGTTTTGATTTGCATGCCAATAATCATTAGAGATATTGAACATTTCATTCATGTGTCCTTTCACCATTTAATTTCTTCTTTGAACAATTGTCTTTTCAAATCTACAACCCATTTTCAAATCAGGTAGTTTGTCTTTTTATTGCTGTGCTTTATATCTTTATATAGCATGGATATTAACACCTTATTGATATATGATTGCTAAATATTTTCTCCCAATGAATGGCTGACTTTTCACTCCTTTGACAAAGTCTTTTGTGGTGGAACAGTATTTAATTTTGAGGAGGTCCCATTTATCTATTTGTTGAATTAAGAATCAAAGAATGGCAGTAATACACAGCCTCCTACCACTAAATCCGTTCAAAAGAGAGAGAAGTTGAGCATGTGAATCAACTCACAACTAATTAGAATCTGGAAGATAAGTTTACAGGAAACAGAAAGGAAGAAGAAGGCTGTGAGTCAATGCCTGTATGGGCAAAATCTATCATAAGGTAGAGGGTGGAGTTGTGCGGTGGAGGGCATAACCATGGTGCAGTAATGCTATTGGGCTGGGTGGTGCTGGTCTGTGAGAAGGTTAGGGTGGGGAGGGTGGGGTAGACTGCCTATTGAAATGGGGGTAGTTTTGGGGGAGGGAGCAGTTGAACTATGGGGATTTCCAGGCATGTGGTTGAAACTACAATGTTGAGAATGTTCTTTTGGCAAATATGGCATGGGTTACTGGTTTAAGGTGTTGGGTGTGGGGGGAATGAGGGACAGGGTACACCTGGGGTAGCCTTCTAAGGAATGTGTAGCATTTATCTTGTCATAGTGTGTTGTATCAGTAGGTGGACACTCACATAATCAGTGGGAAGGTCTTGGACTCCCATTCTGGGCAGGCCTGCTATGATTGCAAGTAGCAGGGTGGGAGTCTCTTGAGAGCATAGGCAGTGCCTAATAGGGGAGGACATGCCATTTTGTCAAGTCCTTAATGTTGTTGTAAGTAACTATGAATATGGTCCTTCAATGAGTTAATCTTGGATCCCAAGAAGAAAGGAAGGGAGGAATAGAATAGAAGGAACACAGGACACTTTTGGGGTGATGGAATTGTTCTACATAATCTTACAGTGATGGATACAGATCATGTCAAACTTCACCAAAATCTATACAAGTATATGGTCCAAAATGTAAACCATAATGTAAATCATCAACCATGGTTAGTAGCAATGTTTCCATATATGTACATCAATTGTAACAAATGTACCATCCACACATAAAATATTATTAATAGCAGAGATGGGAAAGGGGGAAGGATGTTGGGTATATGGGAATCACCTATATTCTGTACATGACTCTTCTGTAACCTAAAGCTTTGAAGACAAAATGAAAAAAATAAGGCACTGGGTAAATCAAAAGAAGAAAATGTCACTGTATATACAAAACAACAAATCTTACAGTGATGAAAGACATTAAGTCAATTTTTTAAAATTTTATATTTTTTTATTGTTTAAAACAAAAAAATTTGTTTTCTTTTCATTATTTATTAAACTCATCATTATATCATTTTCCTATTAATTGTATTTGGTTATTTTGTCAGCTTCCATTTTGAAGAAGTTTTGGATCACAAAGGTTTACAGTTGTGGCAGGGGTGGATCATTGGTGTGGGGTGTCAGAATTGGGGGATGCATGGTAGGAGGTTCACCTGGGGCATACCTATAAGGCATATGAATGTGATCAAGTTTTCATGGGGCACTGTCACAGTGGGTTGAGATTCACACTATAACCAAAGAAATATCGAATTCCCATCCTGGGGAGTTCTGCCACTTTCTCTAATGAGACATCAAGAATCTCTTGAGCACAGCAACAGTGAATAGTGAAGGAGGATCTGTCATTGACAGGCCCTTGATAATGATGACTATACTTACACACTTTTACTTTTGAAATTGCAACAGCCTAGTGTTATAGGGTGAATAAGCATTACCTCCTACATGCTTCCTTGTTGCTCAAATGTGCCTCTCTCTAAGCCAAACTCAGCATATAAATGCATCATTTTCCCCACAGCATGGGACATGACTCCCAGGAATGAGCATCGCTGGAACCAAGGGATTACTACCAAGTGCCAACTGGCAATACAACTTGAAAAAGACCTTGATCAAAAGGGGGAAGGATAAAGACAAATTACTTTATAGGGCTAAGAAACTTCAAAGTGAGTTGAGACTTCATTCCAGAGATTCTGCTTGTGCACATTTCAGCAGGATCTCATTCACTTCCAAAGTAAATATTGCCTCAAATAGCAGGGCTCCTGAGGGCTCTGGAGACATCCAGACACTATAGGCAGGGCAGAGAGCACAGGAGTTTGGCACCCTGCCAGTGGGCCATACATTGGAATATATGCTCTCCATTGTGACAGAGTTGGATTCAGTTGTGATTTCCCTACAAATGGCTCTTCTGACCCTTCTATTTGAACCTATAATTAGTACTATACTTGATAGGTGTATGTCCAAGAGACTTAAATCTTCAGGCTCTCCATGTACCAGTTGAGCCCTGAATCTCAAAAGATTTGCAAAACCTACTCTCCAGTTCATTGGAGTTACCCAGGACAGGTAACAAGGAGATGATGATTGACAATGACATTTCAAGGACCAAAGAGAGTCTGTAATTATGAGCAATATATTCCCATTCATCTGCTTCATGGGATCTAAGTACCCTCTCTTCACCATCTTAGAATCCTCAGGATTTGGGAATGAGCAATGGACTTAATGTCTACTATAGACATAATGTGATACTAGCTATGGAAGAACTTTATCATTGATGTGGAGGCAGTGACCACTAGAGGCTCTGAGGGGAGGGAGGGAAAAATAGGTATAATTTGGGGGCATTTTTGGGATGTGGCAATTGTCCTGAATGAGATTGCAATAACAGATACAGGCCTTTGTATAACTCATAATAACATACAACAATGTGCAGGAGGGAGTGTAAACTACTATGTAAACTATAATCCCCGCTTAATGGCAATGCCCCAAGATGTGTTCATCAATTGTGGCAAATGTACCACAATAATGAAGGATGTTGTTGATGTGGGAAAATATGGGAGGGATAGGGAGCAGGGCATAAGGGATCCCCTATGTTTTTTATGTAACATTTATGTATTCTAAGTTTCTTTTTAAAAAATTTAAAAGTAAATTTAAAAAAAGAAAGATAATATGGCTGAAGAGATAATGAACAACAAGAAAACACTGAGTGAGCACAAAGAAGAATTTTAAAACCTGAATAGAAAAGTCATAGATACCAATATCAAGGGTCCAGCAATGATCCACCCTTTCATCAGTGCCCATGTACTAGGAGGATTCATGATGTCCCATTAGAGAATGTGGCAGAGCACCCAAGGATGGGAATTCAATATTCTTTCAGTTATTGTGTGAATTTCCACCCACTGAGACAATGCCCCATGAAAACTTGAACACATTCTTATGCCTTATAGATATGTCTCAGGTGAACCTCTTCCCATGCATCCTCCATCCCTGACACCCCATGCCAATGTTCCTTCCATGCAACAGTTGTAACCCTTCGGTGATGCAAAACTTCTTAAAAAATGAAGCTAAGAGAAGAATCAAAATAATGTGTTCATCAATTGTAGCAAATGCACCTGGAGAAATATCATGAACACTTGAAACATTTTTTTGTTCATGATATTTCTCTAGGATAGACAAGATGTTAGGTCACTATTCAAGTCTCATTAAATATAAAAAGACCAAAATTATACAAAGTACCTTCTCAGATTATAATGGAATGAAACTGGAAATCAATAATAGATAGGAAATAGGTAAATTGTAAATGTGTGGATGCTGAACAACACACTCCTAAATAATCAGTGGGTCAAAGAAAAAATTGCAAGTCAAAGCAGAAAATATATTGAGACAAATGAAAATGAGAATACAACTTATTAAAACTTTATGGGACACATAGAAGGCAGTACTGAAAGAGAAATTTAATATAGGCCCTAAACATCTATATTAAAAAAGAAGAAGGACCTAAAATCAAAGATTTAACTGAACAACTGGAGAAACTATAAAAAGAACAGCAAACCATGCCCAAAGGAAGCAGAAGGAAAGAAAAAATAAATATTAGAGCAGAAATAAATGAAATTGAGAAAGAAAAACCCAATAGAGAACATCAACAAAACCAAAATGTGGTTCTTTGAGAAGATCAATAAAATTGACAACCCCCTAGCTAGACTTAAAAAGAAAAAAGGAGAGAAGATGCAAATAAATACAAGCAGACATGAAAGAGGGTAAGTTACAACTGACCCCACAGAAATAAATAGGATCATAACAGGATATTATGAGAAACTGTATGCCAACAAATCAGACAACCTAGATGAAATGGACAAATTCCAAGAAATGCACAAATAAACTACAATGACGCTACAAGAAGTACAAGAACTTAACAAACCAATCACATTTAAAGAGATTGGATCAGTCATCAAAAATCTCCAAAGATAAAAGTCAGGGACTGGGTGACTTCACAGGTGAATTCTAACAAGCATTTCAAAAAGAATTAACACCAATCCTGTTTAAACTCTTCCAAAAAATTGAAGAGGAGGGAAAATTACCCAACACATTTTATGAAGGCGATATCACCATAACACCAAAGCCAGATAGACACTACAAGAAAAGAATATTATAGATCAGTCTCTCTAATGAACATAGATGTAAAAATTCTCAACAAAATACTTGCAAATGGAATCCAACAGCATATTAAAAGACGTATACCTAATGATCAAGTGGGATTTATTCCTGGTATGCAAGGTTGTTTCAACTTAGAAATCAATCAACATAATACACCACATCAACAAATTGAAGGAAAAAAACACACAATCATCTCAATCTAAGCAAAAAGGCATCTGACAAAATCTACCATCCTTTCTTGGTAAAAACAGTTCAAAAGATAAGAATAGAAGGAAAATTCCTCAATATGATAGAATGTATATATGAAAAAACCACAGCCAACATCATGGGGAAAAGGTGAAAACTTTTCCTCTAAGATCAGGAGGAAAACAAGAATGCCCACTGTCACCATTGTTATTAAACATTGTCCTAGAATTTCTAGCTAGAGCAATTATATAAGAAAAAAAAAGCATCCAAATAGGAAAACAGGAAGTAAAACTCTATTTGTGGGTGACATGATTCTATTTGAATAAAACTCTGAAATGCCTACAACAAAGCCACTTGAGCTAATAAATGATTTCAAGACAGTGGCAAGGTACAAGATCAACATGCAATATTCAGTAATGTTTCTGTACACTAGTATTGAACAACCTGAGGAGGAAGTCAGAGAAAAATTCCATTTACAGTAGCAAAAAAGACTCAAATATCTAGGAATCAATTTAACGACAGAATTATAGGACATATATGCAGAAAACTACAAAACAATGCTAAAAGAAATCAACAAATACCTAAACAAATGGATAGACATTCCATGTTCATGGATTGAAAGGCTAAATATCATGAAGATGTCAATCTTACCCAAACTGATTTATAGACACAATGCAATACCAACAAAATTCCACAAGCCTACTTTACATAAATAGAAAAGGCAATTACCAAATTCATTTGGAAGGGAAAGTGCAGCTGAATAGCCAAGCATTCTAAAAAAGATGAGCAATATGGGAGGAATTTCACTGCCTGACCTTGAAACATATTACAAAGCTACGGTGGTCAAAACAACAAAGTATTTGCATAAATATAAACACATCAATCATTGAAATAGAATTGAGTGTCCAGAAATAAACCCTCACTTCTATGGCCATCTGGTTTTGACAGACATCAATTGTAACAAATATATCACACCAATGAAAGCTGTTGTTGATGCAGAAAAGTGTGGGAGAGGGAGGGGGTGTTGCATATGGGAATCCCCTATATATTTATGTAATATTTATGTAATCTCAAGCCTCTTTAAATGTAAAAAATAATTTTTAAAAAAAGTGGTTTTGGGAGAACTGGATATCCATAAGCAAAAGAATGAAAGCGGTCCCTATCTCATTCCCTATACAAGAACCAATTAAAATGGATCAAAGACCTAAATATAAATCCAGGGCTATTAAATTCCTAGAAGAAAATGTTGGGAAACATCTTAAAGACCTGTTGTAGGTGGTGGTTTATTGGACCTTACATCCAAAGCATGAGCATCAAAAGATAAAAGTAGATAAATAGACCTCCTCAAAATTAAACAGTTTTGCACCTCAGAGGACTTTGATGTGAAGATGGTCAAAATGCAGCTGACTCAATGGGAGAAAATATTTGGAAATCATATATCCCATAAGGATTTAATATCCAGGATATATAAAGAGATGCTACAACTCTACAACAAAAAGACAAATTATCCAATTTAAAAATGGGCAAAAGATTTGAATAGACATTTGTCCAAACAAGAAATACAAATGGAAAAAAAAACATGAAAAAACATTCATCACTAGCAATTAGGGAAATGCAAATCAAAATTACAATGAGATATTATTTCATACCTATTAGAATGGTCACTATTAAAAAGACAGAGAACTACAAGTGTTGGAGAGGATGTGAAGAGATAGAAACTGTTGGTGTGAATGCAGAATGTTACAGCCACTGTAGAAGACTGCTTGGTAATTCCTATGCCAATTCCTAATGAGGTTGAATATAGATTTGCCACATGACCCGGCAATACCACTACTGGATATATACCCAGAAGAAGTGAGAGCAGTGACATGAACAGACATCTGCACATCCATGTTCATAGAGGCCTTATACATGATTTCCAAAAGTTGGAAACAACCCAGGTGTCTATGAACTGAAGAATGGTAAACAAACCGTGTGGTATTCCCATGATGGAATGTTATGCAGTTATAAGAAGAAATGAAGTTCTAAAGCATATGACAAAATGGATGGACCTGGAGAACATTATGTTGAGTGAAGGAAGTCAGACACAAAAAGACAAATATTGTATGACTGTGCTACTAGGACCTAAATATATTGTGTAAACTCATGGAGTTAATAACATGAATATGAGTAACCAGAAAATAGAATGAGGTTAGAGAATGGAAAGCTGAGGGTTATCTTGTGCAGAACAGGTAAAAAGAGTTTGTGTTAGTCTTTGGAAATGAATAGAAAAGGTGAAAACCCAACATAATATCTGTAACTAGCAGTACTATTATGTGGGTATGAAAGTAGTTTAAAGGGCAAGTCTAATGTCATGTCTATTACTAAAAGGAAAACTAAAAAATGTAACCTGGAATTGTACAGCATAGTAAAATTGCATGTAAAATATGAATATGGGTAAAACTCATGTATAAGATGATTTTTCTTTTGAAGCTGAAAAAAATGTATCTTAGTACTACAAGATGTTAATATCAGACCAATAAAACCCAAAACCATTATGTTAAGTGAAAGAAACCAGACACAAATCACTACATGAGATTCCATTTATATAAAATATAAATATAAATCAATTTATAAAGATGAAATTAGATTAGTGGTTATGTAGGGTGAGGAAGAACTGCTAAGGGGTATGGAGTTTTTCTTTTTGGAGTAATGAAATTATTCTAAAATTTATTGTGGTGATGAATTCACAATACTATGACTATACTAAAAGTCATTAATTATACACTTTGGAGAGAGCATATGGTACATGAATGAATGAATGAATGAATAAATAAATAAATAAGTAATCATGCAAGAATACCCAAAAATAGCAGTTATGTACAGCAGGGGGAGTATAGAGAGATTGAGAGGTGAAGAATTTTCTTTATTATTATTATTGAAATAATGAAGATACTCTAATAATGATTGAAGTGATGAATGCAGAACTATGTGATTATACCAAATACCACTGATTGTACACTTTGGATGAATAGTATGCTGTATGAATATGTATCAATAAAATTGATTTGTTTTTACTCCCCACCTACTTATTATTATTATTTTTTTATCTAAAAGTTTAAAGGTGACAGCATTCTTTAGAAAAGAGTTTACACCACATCTCCAGATTAATTACATTTTGCATGCTAAAAGAGACTGAATTTTGTCTTTGGAGAAGTGTAACAAGGAAAATAAAACATTGCAAAACAAAAACTTAATTTTGTGGAGATTCCGCT
>JAQZBX010111115.1:0-10307 GCA_029593785.1 Cabassous unicinctus
AAAAAAAAAAGAACACAATCTAAAATAAGAATTTAGCCATGACTGTTGATGGGTCTAATAATACTCTACTCTTTTGGGAATTTTTGCCTAACTGAAGAAGGCAATGAGATGCACACTTAAAAGGGGGTTTCTAAGGCTTCCTGATGCCTTAGGAGTGAGGAGCTGGAGGTAAGGGATGGTTAATTCAGCAGGCCCAGGATTTTGGGAGACACACTGATCACCTGCTATTTGCTGCATTTCTCTTGACAGGCCATGCTTCATTTTTCATGACTTTAATAATGTCACTCCATTATCCTCTAACATCTGGACTCAGCTTTCTGTTAGTTCATGTTCCAAACTTAGTTCATACTCGGTACATTTTACAGTGAAAATAAAATTCAGACATCAGATGGCACTTTCCAATCTTCTCAGCATGAAGTCCACCAACATCTCTTACTTCTCTCTCTGGCTGTGTTGCTGCTTCATCCAGCATTTTGATCACTGCTAATCTACACAAGAACCTCATTAAAATGTTATTCAAGCAATGGAAAACTTTTATCATTGATATAAAGGCAGTGGCCACCAGAGGTTCTGAGGGGAGGGGGAGTAAAGAATAGGTGTAATATGGGGATATTTTTGGAACATTGGAGTTGTCCCACCTGACATTGCAATGATGGATACAGGCCATTGCATATTTTGTCATAACCTACAAAACTGTGTGGGACAGAGTGTAAATTATAATGCAAACTATAGTCCATGGTTAGTAGCAATGCTTCAGTATGTGTTCATCAGTTGTAACAAATATACCACACTAATGAAGGATTTTGTTAATGTGGGAAAGTGTAGGAGGAGGAGGATGTGGTGCATATGGGAATCCTCTATAGTTTTTATATAATATTTCTGCAATCTAAAGCTTCTTTAAAAACAAAAAATAATCTAAAAATATATACCTCTTTACACTTTCTATTATAAAATAGTCATTTCATTTGATTCTTTTCCAAAAAATGCATGACAAAGTCAAGTGATGGTGTCTGACCACAGACAGCATTGCTTAATACTGTCCACATGTGACAAAAGCTAATTTCTACCTGGTGGCCTAATATATATATATTTCTCTCTTGAGGGTGAGCAGTCTCTAGCAACACATACTCACCCACCGAAATGTATGCACACCTCTTAGATTTTTTCTCTGTTAGCAAGAACTTATATCACTTTCCCTCTGAGTTCATCAGCTCCTAAAACCCAGGATCTGTTTTTTAGGATCTGTGTAATCCTATGTGACCACCTGGTGAGTAATGGCCACACCTACTTCTGGATGGTGGATGCCATCCCTTCCCCTCCCCTTTCCCACAGCAGGTCGGCCCACATTTCCAGCTCTTAATGAGCAGGTCCTAACTTCTCCTGTTAGTCTTTCTCATCCTAGTTCTGTTGACTTTTCTATTGCCTTCCTTCCAGTATGAAGGATATTTTTAATGTAATTCACTTGATAATATTGAATAGACAGTTTGCCATATGCTGCATTCAAGGCTGTGCTCCTGAAACTTTTTACATAAGGGAACAGGGATCTTTAGAAACAACAGGATTAAATTGGCAAATATGTTTTCATCCCTGAGGCAGAGGGCATTGTCCTACCCTAGTCACACAAGATTGACATGTCAAGGACAGGCCAGAGCAGGTGCCCTGGTGCAATTATGGAGGAGAGAGGTGAGGGATCACAGAGGTCTCCCCATTCTTACCCCTGGGGTGATGATATCACTAATAACAGTGAAGATAACTAAACACATCTGAGTCCCTATTAAAAAATTCACAAATAAAGTTTCTGCTGTGCTCCCCAATTTGTGCCTTACCAGAATGAAGCCCATAGGGGTGAGGTCACATCCTGAGGGTCACGGGGCAGGTGGGGAGGGAGTTGTGCTGAGCTCTCAACACTATTGGCTTCTAGGTTCTCAATCAAGGTCCCAGATTCAGTGAAACAGTCCTCAGGAGGGCAGTTGTCAGGGATTTGTCAATGGACCTGATAATTGTGCAGGTATCTACCCTTTAGCCATTGGGACCTCATCCATTCTGCAAACCATTCACTGTGCTGCTATGTTGATAAGGATCTGCATGTTAATTCCCCCACCTGGGGAAACCATTTTCCTTGAATTCAAAATTCACTGGCATTGTAAAGAAAGCAGGAATTGGGTTTTCCTAGAATCCCTGAATTATAGATTATTGGGTGGATTTCTAGGGCTGCTTGAACAAAGTGTCACAATTGGATGGCTTATTGCAATATAAATATATTATATTACAGTTCTGCATGCTGAAACTCTGATGTCTGTAGGAGAAAACCCTTCACCTCGTCCTCCTTGCCTCTGGTATTGGCCCTAAATCCTGGGCTTTTCAATTCCTAAAACAGTCATCACATGGTGTCCTTTTTGAGTCTGTCTGTCTGTCTCCAATTCTTTCCTTCTTAAAAGGACACAAATCATTTTGGATTAGGGCCCAATCTAATCCAGTTTGATTTTATCTTAACAACATCTTCAAATAACCTATTTCCAAATAAAGTCACAATCACGCAATTAGCATTCGAACTTGAACATATGCTTTTGAGAGACAAAATTCAACCAAGAGCACTGATCCAACATATTGGTGTGTTGATGACATTCCACTGACTGTCTCTATTTGTAAATCAGAGGAGAGTTTGTGTTCCTTAACGTTTTACCTAAGGAGAGAGTCCTGAGGTGCAGAGTGTCCCTGCAGACTCAGCTAAGTACAGGGGATAAACAAGTTTAGGAACATGCTAGGAGTGATAAGACTTAACTGCATGTGAGATTGTCTTCAGCAATTTCAATTCAACAATAATTACTAAGGATACATTTTATAAAAGTCCTATTCTAAGAAGAAATATTCATTTACATTAAGTAAGTCAAATAAAGTCATTCTGAATTGTGACATATTGGATTGGACACAGTTTTTTCTGACTTCAGGGTGTTAGATACATTTAGCTCCTGCTTTAAGTTTTAGAATAACCAATAAAATCAGCTAACAGAGCAGATAATGGATCAGCAGATTTATTAAGCAGATTACAGGCCATTTATTTGTGTTGGGTATCTGATAATTGTGTATCTCCATTAGCATAGAGGCACACTGACAAAACTTCCAAAGTCATCCTTGCTCCTTGGCTGCATCCACCTCCCTTACCAGCTCCTTCAGTAAGTTTTTATGACCTAGGTAAAGAAATCCCCTTACTTAGTTAAGTGGGACCCAGGAAGTGGACTGTATTCTAGAGACCAACCTGCATCCTCCTCACAGAGGAGCCCTAGAGACAGAGAACTCCCCTGACCCCTTTGACCTTTACTTACAAAAGTTCCCCCCACATACAAATCACCACTTTGGTCAGGTGATGAAAGCACAGCACATATGGACTTAAATCCAGGATAGCCTGAAACTAGAGAATATTGTCTGCAAATCATGGGCCTCATACAAAGGAACATGAAAGCCTTGTGGTTCTTCCTCTTTCTTGTGGCAGCTCCCAGAGGTGAGTGTCTCAGGATTAGGCCATAAAGGTAAAGGGGGTGGTGCCTCTGAGCACAGGACTCACTGTGGTCCTCCTTGTCCTCAGGTGTCCTGTCCCAGGTGCAGCTACAGGAGACAGGCTCAGGACTGGTGAAGCCCTCCCAGACCCTGTCCTCACCTGCTCTGTCTCTGGATTCTCCATCACAACCAATGGTTACTGCTGGCATTAGATCCATCAGTCCCCAAGGATGGGGCTACAGTGGTTGTCAGTAATATGCTATAATGGTTATATTAACTACAATCCATCCCTCAAGAACTGACTCTCCACCTCAAGAGACATATGCAAGAACCAGTTCTCTGTGCAGATGAGCTACATGACGGCTGAAGACACAGCTGTGTTTTACTGTACAGGTCACAGTGATAGTAAGTTAGTGTGAGCCCAGACACAAACCTCCCCATGCAGAAGGGGGTTGAGCTGCAGGGGGTGATCATGGCCCATTCACAGCACAGACTCAGTTTCTAGAATGAATTGTGGAAACTGCAGATTCCTGTAATAATATAGGATTTCTCCCTCATGCTTAAAAGCATTGAAACACTGGGGATCCTCCAGTACATCTATTCTAACTAATGCCATTATGTTTTCAAGTTTCAAACACAGAAAATGTATTTGCAATGCTATTATATATTATATGATATTTTATTCACACATTTATAAGGTCATTTTCTTCATTTTGTTCTTCTGGTTTAGTTTGGAATTATGAAAAAACTTTCATTCAACTTACTGTGTGACACTGTGCAATTAATTCTCAGGATCTAGTTGTCTGTCCTGGCTCTGCCCAAGCAAAATATAATAATAATAATAATAATAATAATGTTGAATTTGCATTATTGCTTAACCAACATTAGGGCAGATTATTTTATGTTAGAATGATTTTATCTGAATTGAAAAGTTAAGGCCCCACTTTCTTTTCCCAGAGTGAGTATATATATCTCCTTCCTCTCCCAGGCTATTTGGTATTATTGGTTCCCTAACTTAGCTCTCCACCATCATGTTGAGCCTCAAGACATCACTGAAAAAGAGCAACAAGAGGGCCTGACATGGCCCTGGGTATGTCATCCAGGAACCTCATCTTGTTTTCTCCACCATGGACAGGGCTTATTAATGCTGTACATGACCAAAATGCACAGCAGGCTGACCGTGAGACATGAGCTCTCCTGATGGACTTGAAAACCAACCCACTTCTCAATGGTTCCTTATGCCTCATGGAGTCAGAACCTGGCCATATGTCAGGAACCCTGGAAGTTCTTCCTGAGCTATCACCTCTAGGGAAGGTGCTAAACTGTCCTGAGGAATTGTTTTTTTAATAAAATGTGGGACATGGAGTGTCTGAGCCTTGTTTTTGGCTGATAGGCTGACCTCCACCTCAGGAGGAGCTCAGGCTCACTTGCCTCAATTGTAAACTCTGGGGCAGTCTCTACACTGTCTCTTCCTTAAGTTTTCAATCCAATGATATGGCAGAGATTCCCTTGAGTGCCTGGAACTAGCAAATCAAACAAACATAAAACAAAAAACAAATACAAAGTAATTTCCTCAGTCTTTGCAAATTGTTTCTGCATTTCATGAACTAGTTTTCAAATTTTTAAAATTTTCTTTTTATTTTTTAACTTTATTTTTAGACAAGTTTTAAGCTTATATTTACAGAGAAATTACACCAAAAGTGTAGGCAATTCTCATATATCCCCCACTTACCCACACACATAGTTTCCCCTACTATTGGCCTTTTAAATTAGTATGGTACATTTGTTACAGTTGAACCAATATTGAAGCATTGCTACTAACCAAAAGCTATAGTTTACATTATGGTTTTCACTTTGTGCTATACAGATCCATAGGATTTGACAAATGAGTAATGTCAGGTGCCCATGATTGCAGTTATTATCCAGAAGAATCTCATGACAAAATGCACCAGAGACAAAAGGACAAATATTGCATCATCTCACTGATATGAGCTAAGGATAGTGAGCAGACTCATGGAGGTAGAGTCTGGATGATAGTATGATAGAAAACAAGAGTTTTGAAATTTTAAAAAAGAAAAAAAGTAGTGCATGTCCATTGTAGACAGTTTAGAATGTACAGAAAAGCAAAAAGAAGTTAAATATTACCTACATTTTCACCATCTTGACTACTAAGTTTAACATTTTTTTAATACTTTAAAGTTACACATATGTATTTTTGTATGGGTTCATATTGTATATATATATTAGCAGATTTATTGATATAATTTACATGCCATATAATTCAACCATGTGAATTGTACAAGCCATTGTGTTTTTAGTATATTGACAGGGTTAAGCAACCATCACCACAATCTAATTTTAGAATATTTTTGACCCCTTCCCAAAAGAAGCCCTATATCCATTAGCCATCACTCCATACTCTCCCCTCCCCCATCCCTATGTAACCACTATTCTACTTTATTTCTCTATAGATTTCCTATTCTGGAAATTTCATGTAAATGGAATCACATAATATATAGTCCTTGTGCCTGCTGCCTTCTTCTTGCCATCATGTTTTCAAGGTTGAGCCATATTGGAGCATATATCAGTATTCCAATCCTTTTTATTGCTGAATTGCATTGTATGGATTTACCACATTTGATATAATCATTCACCAGTTGACGGACATTTAGTTTGTTTGTACAGTTTGGCTATTATGAATAATGTTTGCCATGAACATTCATATAAAGGGTTTGTGTGCATGTAAGTGTTTATTTCTCTTAGATATATACCTAGGAGTGAAATTGCCATGTCATTATATATTTTTAATAAGCTACTATTTTCAATTTAAAGTATCATGGCTATTTTTCTATCTTCTTAAATATTATTCTAAAATATCATTGAACAAAGTAAATGTGTTTTATTATAGAGTATGTTTATAAGGTGTATTGCTATTCCATTACCCATTGATGACCATTTCCAAAAGTTTGGTCATTATAAACAACTTCATAATAAATGTTCTCATAACTGAATTTTGGTGCACATCTAAAATAATTTCTAATAGCTTCTTAGATGTAGAATTCCTTATCAGATTTATCAAGTTTGCCCCAAAGAACTGTTGTAGCATTTTATGTTACCAATATTTTAAAGGCAAATGAAAGGACTAATTTTCCTCTTCCCTTTCAACACTAAGTATATTGACTTTTAATATTTTTCAATCTTATTGTATTTCTTTCTTTTTTTTTACATTTCTGTTTTATTGATCATGTCCTTTGAAAATTTTATTATTTTTTCATTTCGTTTAAAGTAGAGAATGTGTTGATATTTAGGTGAAAATATCTATTTCCACTCTCTCAGCTTCAAAATCAGTTCATTCAATACATGTGACCAGGTAAGCCTGGATGCCCCTCGCTGGAACTGACATCATCCAGCCAGATCTGAAGTTGGGTCAGAGGAAGGTGAAAAATTCAAGTATTAATCATTAGTTTTAAATTGCATGGCATTAAACAAAGTTTTATGAAATACAGATTACCAGAAAACTAGAATGGCTATATAAGTCAAGACCTCTCAAAATTCTCTTCAAATCAATTAAGGATTTCTACATCAGAGAACAAGCCTTACCCTTCTTATGGTGAGACCCAGGCCAGGACATCATTAGCATGTCAGATAGGGTGAGGAATTTCCTCTTATTTATTTGGATATGTATGATAGGCAGAGAAGTCAGAGCGAGGCCATGCTAGAGTCATAGTGCCCCCTACAGGCTATAAGCAGCATGACTGGGAAAATGGAAGGCTTCAGACTTGACTGACCACCCTCCTCTGAGCCCATGTCCCTGGAAAAACCTACATCCTCTCCTCTCCCCAACACTCACATCCTCAAAAACCCTTTCTGCTTTGAGAATATTAGGTCACAGTCAAAATGCCCTTTAATCCTGTCCGTGTTTTTCACCACAGCAGCTCAGGAATTCTGGGTTAACTCTCTCAACACCTGGATTCTTATACCCACTGGACTCACTGCAGCTCTTTCTCTGACTCCACCCTTCACACCTGCACCTTCCTAAATTCCCTCCATTGTGTCTTTTGAACTCTTCAGTCAGTAAACAGCAAATCTCTTACACTGTCAAGCCCATCTCTGAATATCCTCTTTACCTTCATATCCTACCTGAAATCTGATTCCTGCATGGGACATGCCCCTGAAAAGTTCTCAAATGGTAGCTTTTCCCTCACTGATATCTCTCATACAACATGAGTGTTTGCTAATAGCTGATCACTGTCAGTTTTAGACAATGCTCACTATTGCACCTCTCCCCCTTCAGCATTCATCCTCATATTATAGCATTAGTCCACACATAACCTGTCTTTACATGGTATCTACTGACCTTGGAATTACTGCCATCCTTCTGGATTCCTTCTACCACTGTTCTATGGCTTGCTTCCATATGATTTCTCATGAATCATGTAATTCAATATGCACATACTTGCTTTTGAGCCTCTTGAAACCATTTCTCCTTGAGCACACTGTCCTCCTTCTGACTTCACAGAGCATATTAATGGACCTCACACTTTGGCCTTTCCAAGAACATCTTGCTCCAATGTCCCAAGATCTAACACTCCACTCTCTGGCCTCCCTCTCCTTTCTCTCAAGTTTGCTCCCTGTACATTTTCACTCCAAAATACACTGAACCACACCTGAAACTCCACTTTCTTTTTCCCTCCCACAGTCTCTGCTTCTTATACACATTAGAGACTTGAAAGGTTTCTTTTAAAGTATACTTTTCAGAGAAGAAGAAATAATGTTTCTGTTCAAGAGTAACATGATTGTCTATGTAGCACATCTCTGTGGATCATGAGGAAAAATTTCCTGGTATGAATAAGCAATATAGGAAGGTTGCAGGGGGAAAAGGCTCATATACAAAAGGCAATTGCTTCCCTATATGCCAACAATGAACTACTGGAATTTCAAAGTAACAAAAAATACCATTTGACTTAGGAAAAATGCAATACTTTGGTATAAATCTAGCAAAATGAGTGCAGGACTTATGTGCAGGAAACTGCAAAACAATGAAGAAAGAAAATAAAGATCTGAATAAATTAGAAATATCTTATGCACATGGATTCAAAAGCTCAAAGCTACTAAAATGTCAATTCTTCCCAATGTGATCTATAAGGTCATTGTAATTGAAAGCAAAATCCCAGCAAGCTATTTTGCAGATATCAACAAATTTAAAATGTATATCAAAAGACAATAGATATAGAATACCAACACAATATTTAAGATGTAGAGTAAAGTTGAGTGGCTCACACCTCAATTTCAACACTTCATATAAAGCTACAGGAATGAAGACAATTTGATAATTGTGATAAAATAGGCACAGAGATCAATGTAACAGAATAGAAAGTCCAGATATTGACCAATGCAAATATTGTCAACTGATCTTTGGCAAAGCAGCAAAAGCAATTTAATAGATATGAGAGAGTCTTTTAACAAATATTGTTGCAATTAAATGTAAAAAAAATAAATCCAGATGCCTATTTTTCACAGATATTAATTCAAAATGATTCATAGATCTAAATGTAACATGCAAAATATAAAAAATCTACAAGAAAATATAGGAGAAAATCTAGGTGTCCTATCCAAAAATTTGTTTGGTAACAAATTTTTAGTGACAACAGCAGATGCACAATTTGTGGGGGAAAAGAGATACCATGGACTTTACTGAAATTAAATACTTCTGCTTTATTAAAAGCAGGGTAAAGGAAATGAAAAGTGAAGCCAAACACAGAGAGAAAATGCCTGAAAAACCCATATATGATAAAGGACTTTTATTCAATATGTAGAAATTAAATCTTAAAACTCAAGTATAACAGAATGAACAAGACAATTAAAAGTGGGCCAAAGGCTGAAGAGCTCTGCTACATTCCCCAAGGGAGCAGCAACATTCCCCTGAGAGCAGAGGCAGTGTCTGGCAAAAGAGGATGGCCCACTGATGGGTTATTGTTATTGAGGACTAGCCTTATGAGTATTTGCTCTTCTAATTGAAACTTAGCCTACTGTTATGGGTTGCCTAAGGGTTGCCATCTCAGAGCCTCCTTGTTGCTCAAATGTGGCCTCTCTCTAAGCCAAACTCAGCATTTGAATGCATTACCTTCCCCCCAACATGGGACATGACTCCTGGGGATGAGCCTCCCTGGCAATGAGGGATTAATACCAAGTGCCAACTGGCAACATGTTTGGAAAAAAGACCTTGAATAAAAGGGGGAAAAGGTAAAGAGAGATGAGTTCATGGGGCTAAGAGACTTCAAAGAGAGTCGGGAGGTCATCCCGGAGGTAATGCTTACGCACACCTCAGTAGGATCTCATAGAACACCAAAGTGGATATCACCCCACACAGAGGGACCCCAGAGGGCTCTGGAAACCCCCAGGTCCTATATAAATGGGGATAGCCCCAGAGATTGATGCCTAATTAGTGGGCTCTTCATTGGAATCTGTGCTCCTGAGAGTGACAGAGTTGGACTCAAATAAGTCCTCCCTGCACATGGTCCATCAGTTCCTTCTATTCAAACCTATATGTGATGCTGGAGTTTTTAGGTGTACTTCCAGAGACTGAGGCCTCTGGCCTACCTGTGTGCCAGCTGTGTCTGGAATCTCAGTGGAGCTGCAACTCCTACTCTACAGCTCAATGGATTTATACAAGTAACCTGGCGAGAAGATGATGGCCAATGGCCATCCCAGGGAATGGAGAGGGCCTGCAGCTGCAGGCAAGATAATCCCATCCACCATATCCATGGGGTATAAGCCCTCTCTCACTTGGAGGTGGAGTGGACATCACCATC
>JAQZBX010111116.1:0-10314 GCA_029593785.1 Cabassous unicinctus
TTTTGTTTTGTTTTGCTATTTGTAAGCATCTTTCATACATTGCAGTGCTTATAGTACCAATAACTTTTCAAGAAAACATTTCAGTTTTTACTTTGTATAGTATACATGATGATGTAAATAGCTTTGAGATTATTTTAGCTTTATTATATAGTATCTGCTATTTCATCCGAATCTTCTGCTTGACATAGTCAGTAGTTGTCACAGGTATTAAGCCATTTTGAAATTTGCCAGTTTTTCCTGAGTAGCCTTTTTTTAGTTTATAGCATTTAGAATTAAAAGATGACTTACAGACCTAAAATCAGTACCCTAGTCTATTTTCCCAAATATAATTGATGGAATTAGGACATAAGCGATAATTTTATCGTTTTTTATATATTATGTACTTTTACTTTTTGAACTACAGCAGACCTTTGACTTATTAATTGAATTTGAATGGTAGATGTCTAAATCAATTCTACCCAATTATTGACCAAGTCATACCTAGATGTTTATATGTCCCAATCTATCACTTTAATTTTGGTGTTAATTTTACTTACACAAGCCATTTCAATTTAAGTTGCCTTATTCTGTATTGCATTCTTCTCAAGTTGATCTTTGTCATGTGTGAATTCTTCTAACACTGAATCTTTACTGTAAAAATGTATGATGTGCTACAAATATGAATCATAATAACTGTTATTGCCTCATGTAAACTATGAAACATTTCTTGTAAATTACCTAATTTATTTTTTCATTTATGTACAGTTTCTTATGTAAATTTTTAAGATACTTGTGGCCTGTTCTATAACATTCCTGTACTCTTCCTTAATGCTTATATGCATGAAAGAAACTTGGATTTTATTTGCTTGTATGTATAATATGGCCACTAAGCCAATTTCTCTTTTCTGTAGTTCAATTTTTTTCTAGTTTTGTTTATATTCTAAATGAATGTTAAAATCATGCTTTTGTTTCCTACTTTCCAAATAAATTCTCTAAATTGTTTACTATGTGTCCCTTTTTCAATATTTATTTTGTATATTGTCCTCCCATTTTTTCCATCTTTCCCCACCTTCTTCTCTCCATGAAACTTCAGACTTACTGTGAGACATTTGTTAAGATGTGGAAAGATTTTCTTTTCCTTGAAATGAGACCATCTTGTAAAAGAAGATTGAAGTTGGAAGGAAGACTCACACTTCCTGATCTTAAAACTTAATAAAAAGTGTTCTAAACAGCATGGTACTGGCACAAGGACAGACATATAGACCAATGGAGTTGAATTGAGAGCCCAGAAATCAACCCTCACATTTATGGCCAATTGATTTTTGACAAGGAGGCAAAGACCACTCAATTGGGAAAGAATAATCTCTTCAAATGGTGCTGGGAAAACTGGATCATCATTTGTAAACAAAAGAAAGTAGATCCCTACTTCATACCTTATACAAAAATTAACTCAAAATGGATAAAAGGCTGAAATATAAGAGCTAGAACTATCAAACCCCTAAAAGAAAATATAGGGAAGCATCTTCAGGACCTTGTGTTTGTCAGTGGTTTCTTAGACTTTACACCCAAAATTCAAGCAACAACAACAACAAAATAAATGGGATCGCATCAAAATAAAATCCAAGGACTGTATCATGAAAGTTAAAACAACAACCTACACCATGGGAGGAAATATTTGGAAACCACTTATCCATTAAAGGATTAATACGCAGTATATATAAAGAAATCCTTCAACTTAAAAAGACAACCCAATTTTTAAAAATGGTCAAAAGACTTGAACAAAAGATACACAAAGGACCAGAAAGTACATGAAGAGATGCTCAACATCGTTGGTCTTCAGGGAACTGCAAATCAAAACCACAATGAGATACCATTTCACACCCATTAGAATGACTGCTTTCAAAAATAAATGGAAAATAGCAAATGTTAGGCAATTCAAAGAAGTAGGAACACTCATTCATTGCTGATGGCAATGTAAAATGGTGCAGCCACTGTAGAAGGTTTTGCGGTTCCTCCTAGGTATATATCCAAAAGAACTGGAAGCAGGGACTCAGATCTATTTGCACACTGATGTTCACAATAGCATTCTTCACTATTGCCAAAAGGTGGAAGCAACCCAAATGTCCAGCAACCAATAACATAGAAACAAAATGTGGTATATACATAACAGTGGAATGTTATTTAGCCATAAAAAGGAACAGAGTCCTGATAACATGCTACAACATGGATGAACCTTGAAAGACATCATGTTGAGTGAAATAAGCCAGGCACAAAAGGACAAATATTGTATGATCTCACTAATTCGAAACAGAATAAGCAAACTTAGAATATAGATTACCAGGAGATGGACTGGGTATAGGAAATGGGAAGTTAAGGCTTAAAATATGTAGGGTTCCTATTTGGAATGATGGAAATGTTTTGGTAATGGATGGTGGTGATGTTAGCACAACATTGTGAACACAATTAACAGCACTGAAATTTATGTATCTGAATAAGATTAAAGGGGGAAATGTTAGATTGTATAAATGGTAATTTTTTTAAAAATCCATGGAACTACACCATACAAACAGTGAACCCTAAGTTAAACCATGGACTTTAATTAAAAGTACAATTATAAAAAATTGCAATGAATGTTTCAGACTAATGCAGGGTGTTGGTGGTGGGGGTGGTGTGGGAATCCTGTATTTTATGTATGGTTGTTCTGTAAACCCACCACTTTAATAAAGGAAAAACACAAAAATAAGAAACTATTTTCAGACCCAACTTCTATCCCTCTTCTGAGAATCTGAGGGGTGAGAGCTTCCTGGGTTTCACAGAGGGCCCAAGTACCGGCACTGCAGAAATGCACAGCTATCGTTTTCTAGTTATTCAAAATACCGTCCTAAATCTGCCTTTCCCAATTTATTACAGGAATGATCTAGGGTTTTAAGTAGTGGCTCTCATCCCTGGTGCACGTTAGAATCACCTAATAGGCTTATTTTTAAAAAATACCAAATTTAATTTCACTGACTTAGAGAAATTATGTAATTCTGCTCCAAACATCCCAGCTACACTGTTATGGGCGATTTATATCACTTCTCTGAGCTTCAGTTTCCCCATCTGTGATATCGGAGTGAACACCTGCATCCCAGTGGGAGCTGTAAAGATTAAGTGAAACAAGGTGTATGAAAGCACCTGACACAGTATATGTGCTTAATGGTGTCTAATTCAGCATAAGAGACAAGAACTATGATTTCAGGCAAGGAGGGCTCTGTGAGTCAAAGGGCCTGGATGGACTACTTGGAGGAGATGGACTTTTCTCTGTAAAGGAAGAATGTTGAGATTCACCTGAGAAAATAGCCATACACGTCATTGCTGACAGAAGAGATTGTGCCCTCCTCCCACTTAACAGCTGGTCCTTGAATTTAACCAGGCTTGAGCATCAGTTTTCCTTATCTATAAAATAGGGATAAATAATAGAATATTACTTTGCTGGGTTACTGTAAAGATTAAGTGAGTTAATCCACTGATTCAAAGCAAATCCTAAGCAAGAGGGTGTGGTGGGTGCTGGTAGTGGTGGAGATATCTTGACCTCAAGCAGGGGAAATTTAAGAATTTTTGTTTATAAAAAGACACCAGTAAGAAAATGAACCAACAACTCACAGAATGGGAGAGAAGCTGCACTCTTACACTGACAAAAGAACTACCACAAACCAATTAAAATAAAGATAACCTAATAGAAGAAAACTAAGTAAAAGACTCAAAGAAACTCTTCACAAGGAAAGCCATCCAAATCGCTAATTAACATATAACTTGCTACTCTTTAAAGATTTATTTTCATTTATCCACCCCACCCCCCCGCCGCCTTATTTTGCAGTCACTGTCTGCTCTCTATGTCCATTGGCTGTGTGCTCTGTGTCTGCTCATCTTCTCTTTAGGAGGCACCAGGAACCAAACCTGGGACCTTCCATGTGGAAGAGAGGCATTCAATCACCTGAGCCACCTCAACTCCCTGGTTTATAGTGTGTCTTATTGTCTTTCCTCTTTGTATCTCTTTTTGCATCATCTTATTGCATCAGCTCGCTGTGCCTGTCTGCCATGCCAGCTCGCCTTCTCCAGGAGGCACTAGGAACTGAATCCAGGACCTCCCATGTGGTAGGAGGAAGCCCAATCACTTGAGCCACATTCACTTCCCATGCTACTTTCTTTAGTAACCATAAAAATACAAACTAAACCCATAGTTGGCAAGATTTTTAAGTGTCTTAATGTCAAAGATTGGTAAGGGGAGCAAAAGAAGGTCTTGTGCACTGCTGAAGGAAAATATTTGATAGTATCTAGTAAAACTAAAGATAAGCATATGCTCCAACCCAGCTATTTCACTCCTAGCTATATATCATAGAAATGTCAAGACTTACAGGAAGATGGCAGACTAGTAAGACATGGGACTCTTCTCTGGAAAAATAGCTAGAAGACAGGCTGAAACAGCCCTGAAAAAGATCTTCTAGGATTTAGTTGAAGTTGAAGGCTGGACACCACCCAGAGGAGAGAGGGACAAAGGAGGGAAATCGTGATGACAGAACTAAGTTGAAACCAGTGGCTGCTGCTGCCAGCACCCTCCCCCACACTAAAGACACTTTAGAATTCTTGGGCCTCTGGGCCTATGACTACAGACAAAGGGGGATCCAGGGATCTACCGCCCCAGGAAAAGGGAGCTGGAGGGACACAGCTTAAGGTGGACTCAGCTTCTGGCCCCAAATTTGGTCTGCTGTGTCCCACAAGCCCTTCCAGGCCAGGTGAGACCACACAGTTGTCTGCCCCGGGAGTCGGCAAAGGACTGGAGAAATCCGGCCTTCACAAACTCCCTCTCTTCTAACCAGGACTAATTGTTGAAGATGCCCCAGGAAAGGGGAGAGACAGGGACACAGCCTAAGCCTGCTGTGTCCCAAGAGCCCTTCAAGGCTGGGTGGGGCTGCGCCATTGTTTGCCTTGGAGGCTGCAAGGGGCTAAAGATACACAACCCTCCCAATCTCCTCTACCAGCAGGGACTGATTGTTGAGGACTCGGAGGTAAGTGGAAATATTTCCTAGCCAGAAAAAGGGAGGGAGTTGCCAGAGAAGGCTGGAGAACTATCTCAGAGAAAGTTTGAATTACAAGGCTCCTAGGCTCCAGACAGGAAGCTCTCACATTGATCTGGTCAGTGTTGCAACAAAAACACTCTGACCAGGCATTGAACTGAGAGCTGCCAAAGAGCACCATCTCCTGGCAGACCAAGGAAGTGCATGCAAGAAAATTAATAAGTTGGAGAGGCTTTTTCTGGCCTCTATATCCTCCCTGCCCAAGGTCCTAGGAAGCGCTTCTACAACCAATTACTGGATCCAGTGCCCAGTTTTGAGCAACCAGCAGGACGATCCTAACAATCCAGGTTGAGTCAAAAATCAAAGAGTGGTAACCCACAGCCTCCTGCCACTAAATCCCTACAAAGGAGAAAGAGATTGAGCATCTGAGTAAACTACATCCTAATCAGATTCCTAGATATCAGCAAAAAATTATGAGCCATACTAAGGAAATAGAAGACATGGCCCAAGAAAAGGAATACATCAAAGCCCCAGAACAGATGCAGAATTTGAGAGAACTAATCAGTGAGATTTGAACAAATTTCCAAAATTAATGAGTTGAAAGACAATATAGTTAAAGAGATAAATGACATCAAGAAGACATTGAGCAAACAGTAAGAAGAATTTGAAATCCTGAATAGAAAAGTAACAGAGCTTATGGGAATGAAAGGCACAATAGGTGAGATCAAAAACACATTTGAGGCATACAACAGCAGACTCGAAATGATAGAAGAAAGAATAAGTGATACCGAAGACAGAACAGCTAAAATTGAACAGAGAAAAGAATAGAGAAAATAATGGAAAAAATTGAGCAGGGACTAGAGAGTTGAATGACAACACAAAATGCAACAATATACGTGTCATGGGAGTTCCAGAAGGGGAAGAGAAGGGAAAAGGGGCAGAAAGTATTTGAGGAAATAATAGCTGAAAATTTCCCTACTCTTACAAAAGAAATGAACTTATATGTTCAAGAAGCACACCGTACCCCAATCAGAATAAATCCAAATAGACCTACGCCAAGACACATACTGCTCAGAATGTCAAAGGTAAAGAGAAAATTCTCAGAGCAGCAACAGAGAAGCAAACGATCACGTACAAGGGACGTCCAGTAAGACTTAGTGCAGATTTCTCTTCAGAAACCATGGAAGTGAGAAGACGGATATGGTAAAATTAGGAAACCAAAAGAGGAAAACTGCCAGCCGAGAATTCTTTATCCAACCAAACTGTCCTTCAAATATGAAGGAGAGTATAAAATAGTCACAAATACAAACTAAGAGAGTTTGCAAAAAAAGAACCCACCTTTGCAGGAAATATTAAAGGAAGCCTTAGAACCTGAAAGAAAAAGACGAGAGAGAGGTTTGGAGGAGAGAATAGAAGAAAGAATAGCAGAAGGATAACCAGAAGAGTAAAAAGATAGACAGAAACAAGATGATATATGAAAACCAAAGAATAAAATGGAGGAAGTAAATAGTGCATTTACAGTAATATCATTCAATGTGAATGGATTAAACTCCCGAGTCAAAAGATACAGGCTGATACAATGGATAAAAGACATGAGCCATCTATATGCTGTTTACAAGAAACTCACCTTAGACCCAGGGATACAAACTGGCTGAAAGTGAAAGGTTGGAAAAAGATACTCCACACGAATAGTAACCTGAAAAGAGCAGGGATAGCTATACTAATATCAGACAAAACAGACTTTAAATGCAAAAAAGTTACAAGAGATACAGAAGGCCATTATATATTAATAAAAGGGACAATCCACCAGGAAGATATAACAGTTATAAATATCTACGCACCTAACCAGGGTGCCCCAAAATACATGAGACAAACTGGCAAAACTGAAGGGAGAAATAGACATTTCTACAATAATCGTTGGAGACTTCAACACCCCACTCACATCATTAGATAGAACAACTAGTCAGAAGATCAACAGAACTTGAACAATATGGTAAACAAGTTAGACCTAACAGACATATACAGAACATTGCATCCAAACTCAGCAGGTTATACATTCTTCTCAAGTGCCCATGGATCTTTCTCCAGGATTCACCACATGTTAGGGCACAATGTAGCTCTCAATAAATATAAAAAGATTGAAATTATACAAAGCACCTCCTCAGATCATAATGAAATGAAACTAGAAATCAATAATAGACAGGAAAAAAGTAAATTCTCAAATGTGTGGAGGCTGAACAACACATTCCTAAATAATCAGTGGTTCAAAGAAGAAATTGCAAGTGAATCAGTAAATATATTGAGACAAATGAAAATGAGAACACAAAGTATCAAAACTTATGGGATACAGCAAAGGCAGTCTTGAGAGGGAAATTTATAGCCCTAAATACCTATATTAAAAAAGAAGAAAGAGCTAAACTCAAAAGATTAAACTGAAGAACTAGAGAAACTAGAAAAGAACAGCAAACCAATCCCAAAGCAAGCAGAAGGAAAGAATAAAGATTAGAGCAGAAATAAATGAAAATGAGAACAACAACAACAAAAAACAATAGAGAAAATCAACAAAACCAAAATCTGCTTCTTTGAGAAGATCAATAAAATTGACAAACCCCTAGCCTGACTTACAAAGAAAAAAAGAGAGAAGATGCAAATAAAATACAATAGAAATGAAAGGGGGGAAGTTACAACTGACCCCACAGAAATGAAAAGAATCATAAGAGGATATTATGAGGAAACTATGTGTCAACAAACTAGGCAACCTAGATGAAATGGACAAATTCCTAGAAATGCACAACCAACCTACACTGACACTACAAGAAATACAAGAACTTAACAAACCAATCACATCTAAGAAGATTGAATCCATCATCAAAAATTTCCCAGCAAAGAAAAGTCCAGGACCAGATGGCTTCACAGGTGAATTCTACCAAACATTTAGAAAAGAATTAACACCAATCCTGTTTAAACTCTTCCAAAAAATTGAAGAGGAGGGAAAATTACCCAACACATTTTATGAAGGCAACATCACCCTAATACCAAAGCCAGATAAAGATATTACAAGAAAAGAAAATTGTTGGCCAATCTCTCTAATGAACATAGATGCAAAAATTCTCAACAATATACTTGCAAATCGAATCCAACAGCATATCAAAAGACTTATACATCACGACCACATGGGATTTATTCCTGGTATGCAAGGCTGGTTCAAAATAAGAAAATCAATCTGTGTAATACACCACATTAACAAATTGAAAGGAAAAAAAACACATGATCATCTCAACTGATGCAGAAAAGGCATTTGACAAAATCCAGCATCCTTTTTTGATAAAAAACACTTCAAAAGATAGGAGTAGAAGGAAAATTCCTCTATATGATAAAAGGCATATATGGAAACCCCACAGCCAGCATCATACTCAATGGGGAAAGGTTGAAAGCTTTCCCTCTACGATTGGGAACAAGACAAGAATGCCTACTGTCACTATTGTTATTCAGTATTGTACTAGAAGTTCTATCTTGGGCAATTAGACAAGAAAAAAAAATTAAAGGCATCCAAATAGGAAAAGGGGAAGTAAAACTCTTCACTGTTTGTAGATGACATGATCCTGTACTTAGAAATTCTTGAAATATCCACAACAAAGCTGCTTGAGCTAATAAGTTCAACAAAATGGCAGGATACAAGATCAACACACAAAAATCAATAATGTTTTTATACACTAGTACTGAACAATCTGATGAGGAAATCAGGGCAAAAATTCCGTTTTCAATAGCAACAAAAAGACTCAAATACATAGGAGTTAATTTAACCAAAATAGTACAGGACCTATATGAAGAAAACTACAAAACAATGCTAAAAGAAATAAAAAAAGACATAACAAATGTAAAGACATTCCTTGTTCATGGATTGGAAGAATAAATATCGTGAAGATGTCAATCTTACCCAAACTGATTTATAGATTAAATGCAATACCAATCAAAATCCCAACAGCTTACTTTACAGAATTAGAGAAGACAATTACCAAATTCATCTGGAAGGATAAGTGCATCCGAATAGCCAAAAGATTTCTAAAAAAGAAGAGCGACGTGGGAGGAATTTTGCTGCCTGACCTTGAAATATATTACAAAGCTACAGTGGTCAAAACAGCATGGTACTGGCATTAAGATAGACAAAACGATCAATGGAATAGAATTGAGAACGCAGAAGTAAACCCTCACCTATACAGTTAACTGGTTTTTGACAAACCTACGAAGTTAATGTTAACGGGACAAAACAGTCTCTTCAACAAACGGTGCTGGGACAACTGGATATCTATAACCAAAAGACCCCTATCTCACCCTGTATACAAGAATCAACTCAAAATGGATTAAAGATCCAAATATAAAAGCCAACACCATAAAACTACTAGAAGAAAATGGAGGGAAACATCTTCAAGACCTTGTAGTAGGTGGTGGTTTCTTGGACCTTACACCCAAAGCATGTGCAACAAAAGAAAAAATAGATAAATGGGATCTCCCCAAAATTAAACACTTTTGCACCTCACAGGACTTTGTCAAAAAGGTGAAAAGGCAGCCAACTCAATGGGAAAAAATATTTGGAAATCACATATCTGATAATGGTTTAATATCCAGGTATATAAAGAGATGTAACAACTCAACAATAAAAAGACAAACAACCAAATTAAAAAATGGGCAAAAGACTTGAACAGACATTTCTCCAAAGAAGAAATACAAATGGCCAAAAAACACATGAAGAAATGCTCAACATCACTTATGATTAGGGATATGCAAATCAAAACTACAATGAGATATCAATTCACATCTATCAGAATGGCCACTATTAAAAAGACAGAACTACAAGTGTTGGAGAGGATGTGGAGGAATAGGAACACTTCTTCACTGTTGGTGGGAATGCAGAATAGTACAGCCACTGTGGAGGACTGTTTGGCAGTTCCTAAAGAAGTTGAATATAGACTTGCCACATTACCCAGCAATACCATTACTGGGTATATACCCAGAAGAACTGAGAGCAGTGACACAAACAGACATCTGCGCACCGATGTTCATAGCAACATTATTCACCATTGCCAAAAGTTGGAAACAACCCAGGTGTCCATCAACAGACAAATGGATAAACAAACTGTGGTCTATTCACACGATGGAATATTATGCAGCTGTAAGAAGAAATGAAGTTGTAAAGCATATGACAACATGAATGAACCTAGAGGACATTATGTTGAGTGAAGCAAGCCAGACACAAAAGGACAAATACTGTATGACTGTGTTA
>JAQZBX010111117.1:0-10313 GCA_029593785.1 Cabassous unicinctus
AGATGTCTCAGAAGGGGGCCTCAAATACATGCAGAACAGAGTTCCAAAAAAGATGGTGACAGTCATCAGGTGGGACCCACAGGTGGAGAAAACTTTGCGCCTCCCCTCAGCCGAGCAGATGCCCAGGAGGGCTGTGAAGATGAAAATATAAGAGATGAGAATGGTGGTGAGAGAACAGTGAAGTTGAACCCAGCAGCCACAAACATGGCAGTTTCTTTGACATAGGTATCTGAGGAGGTGAAGACTAAGAGGAGTGGGTCTGTGCAGTAAAACTGGTTGATCTCATTGGGTCCACAGAAGGACAGATGAAGCATCAGGATGGTCTGTGCCAGACCGTTAGCAAAGCGGTAAATATAGGGAGCCGCGACCAGGGAGAGGCAGGTACGTTTGGACATTTTGCTCCCATTTAACAAAGGCTTTTAGATGGCCATGTGGTGGTCTTAGCCATTACTGCAAGCATATAATAATCTATAACCACCAGGGCAATGAAAAAATGGAATTGTGCTAAACAACCAGTGAAGGAAATGGTTTTTCTCTTGGATAAGAAGTTAACTAGCATCTGAGGAGTGACAGTGGTGGAGTAACAGAAATCTACAAAGGAGAGGTGACTGAGGAAGAAGTATATTGGAGTGTGAAATTTTGGGTCAATTCGGATTAACAAAATCATGGTCATATTGCCAATTACTGTGATAAGATACATAGCTAGGAATGCCACAAAAAGGACAGGTTGCAACTCAGCTCCATCTGTCAGTCCCAGGAGAATAAACTCAGTCACGGGTATGCAGTTTTTCTCTAACATTGTATTTTCTTGGCTTCTAAAATATCTAAAGAAAAGGATATGAAATTTATTTGTGTATGGTCATTTATCCATTACCCTAATCATGTCATCTGATATTTCTTCCTCTAATGTCAAACATGTAATTATATGTGAAATAAAGAAATGCTGAGTAAGCATGTGATATTTTAAACATCTACATTGACATAGCGCTCCCTATGTATAAAGGCAGTCATACTGTCTAAAAAATGGCATCTTCTCTGTAAATCTTTTTGATATTTGTCCATTTTGAATTAACTTAGACATCTGGATAATAACATAACTTTTCTTTGAACTTGAAATCCTTTGTTTTACAGGATACCTTTTGAAAAGCTATCTAAGGAATTATCCTTGAAACTTACTTATGCCATGCCCAGATGAATGGACTTGGGCATAAGTGGAACTGAAATATGGAGCATATTCTTATAGAACAGGGATATCCTTTCTTACCTCTTGGAACACAAGGTCATCTTCAAACCATTTCCTCATCCTGCAGTGCCTGTTCATTTTCTCCACTCTAGTACACCTCAGTTGGCCCTCTTTTCACCAAATCTTACCCAACTTTTAAGACACAGGTCAGGATCTCCTTAGTTTTATATAATTTTTGCCTGAAGGTGCAAAACTTTGTTTTTGGGGATGAACACAAATTTTACTGTTTTTATTCCTAAAGTACAGATATATGCACAGTCTCTAAAGAAATACATATATGAGTAGGTGTATCTATCTTTATCTAGCTATCTCTATCTCTATATATCCATAGATATAATTTTCAACAGTGGAGCAGGGGTGATTAGGGAAAAATAATGTATAAAAGTCTCCCTTTTGGGACTAAAATGAAAAAAATTGTTTGAGAAGTATTGCCCCGGACCATAATGATCTTGTTGTAACTTTTTTTTTTTTTTTTTAAAGCAGTTTTATTCACATGCCAAACAATCCATTCAAAATGTACAATCAGTTTACCTCATACTACCTCCTTGTAAATTAATAAAAACAATAAAACATGAATTCAAATTATTAAAACATGTAGAGAAATAATGTCAAATAATAATATTAACCAAACAATTGAGAGGGTGCTTAAGATATCCTGAAGTGTACTTCCTGACATTTAACCAAGATAAAAATAAACATAAAGGGAAACGGTTGTGGCTTAATCAATTGGGCTCCCGTCTACCATATAGGAGGCCCAGGGTTTGATTCCCGGGGCCTTGTATTGGAAGGCAAGCTGGCCAGAGTGGAGTGGTGGTCCACGGGGAGTGCTGGAACAGCAAGATGACACAACAAAGTAAAGTGTATAAGAGACACAGCAGACAAGGGAGCTGAGGTGGCACAAGACATTGTCTCTCACCCACTCCCAAAGGTCCCAAGACTAGTTCCTGGTGCCACCTAAAGAAAAGATAAGCAGACACAGAAGAGCAGACAGTGCGCACAAAACAATGAGAGGGGTTGGGGGAGAAATAAATAAAATAAATCTTTAAAAAAATTTAAACTTAGAGACCGTCATGGAAAATCTCCATCCTTCTTAAGCAACACATAATCAAGTATGGCAATATTATGTCCCTTTTTAAAATTAATTCATTGGCAACTTGGAAAACAGGTCATTTTGTAAAGTATTTGTAAATCCATCAGTCAAATTTTTTTTTTTTCTTCATTGAATTACTTCATTCTGGACATGAGGATTTTGGACACATTCACTAAGGTAATAAGATGCAAGACAGGTCAAATAAGCCAATGGAATGATAATTATTTTGAGTTTTACTTTCTTAAAGCTCATAAGAGCCAAATGAATTTTATCATAATTGTCAAATACAGAAATATCCATTTGGTGCCAGAATGCAGTCATAGCAAACATTTTTGGACTTTAGTTCATAATTCTCCTCTTGTCTTCATGGTTTATTTAAAATGCCAGCTTGTTCACATCACTTAGTCTAATATAACACAAAGACAATCAGGCTTCCACGGGTTTTTTTTTTTTTTACCAGGAGGTCCCAGGGATGGAACTCAGGTCCCTCAATATAGGAGACGGACGCCCAACCATTTGAGCCACATCTGTCCCACCCCCCTTTATTTTCCCCAAGGTATTTTTAATGTATCTTTTTATTAAAATATTAATCAAGGGGTGAAATAATTATCACCATTTATTCTCTCTTCATTGTAAGGAAATGAGGACACACAAGCAAATGAACTTTTCAGATGATTTAACTGAAAACTTTATGGTAATAACATTCATTTAAAGAAACAGAAAACAAAATCCTACATGGTTTGATCAAGAACACCTTAGAGAGAAGTGTTTGTAGGTGGACATAAGTGACTTTGAGTTGCCCCTGAATATGTGCTCCTAACATTCACCTTCACCTTAGAGCTCTCTCGTGTAAGTGCTTATTGCCACTGCACAGTCCCCCAAGGCATCTAGAAGATGGGTCTTCAACTTTACAAGGGTGGTTTTTGCTTTACATGTAGTCATGGATGGAGTTGAAGGGGAAAAAGAAGTTTAAAGAAGGTATATTCCCAAAAGACATTTTAATTAACTTTAGACAGATTAGATACATGGAAAGAAAGAAAGAAAGAAAGAAAGAAAGAAAGATAGATAGATAGATAGATAGATAGATAGATAGATAGATAGATAAATAGATCGTTAACCCAAAAGAGGCCAATTCATCCTGAACTAGGTACAGCACATTATGCAAAATCATCCAAATAAAAAAATGTAGCATTGTTAATCCAAAATAATTCAGAAAGATTATTGAATAACATAGCCCTTATTTTTGTTCATGAATCAACAGACAATAAAAATGCTTATTTATTGAGTGTCAGCAGAGTGCGACAATTATTGGGAAATATTCTGGAGCCAGAAATCCTGAGTGGAAATTTCAGCTCCTTTAGTTTCTAGCTGTGTAGCTTTGGGAAAATCATTAATATCTTTGCCTTATTTCCTCATTTATATAAAGTGGTACATAATAGCAACTCCCTCCATGCAAGGGAGACAATTCAGGTAAAACTTTGTAAATATTCATGCCATGTGGTAAGCGCGTAATAAGTGGTAGATGCTGTTTTTATTTGGTGACAAAGTCAGATCCAGGCCAGGACAAGATTCATCATCAAAGTGTGGAATTCTTAGTATCAAGGAGTTTATCTAATTTATAGTTGTAGCCTCAGCAGCACCTAGAATAGTGCTTTTGCAATTGTAGGCAGTAAATAATTGTGAGTAGAATGGATTTTCTCTTATGTCTAGTTAACTTTCCATTATGTAAATATCACTCCATTTTACATTTTTAAATAACTGCACTTTGAGAATAGAGCATAATAAGCTACTCATTTTAATAGAGATATTTATTAATTCATCAGAATATGAATTTCAGCCTTAAGTTTCATGTTTGCTAGATAAAGATTTATTTTTAGTTTCCAAATGGAAAAAATATCTAAATCCTACCTGAGAAAGGAGCATGGTTTCCCAGAGACATCGTAGACACAAAGAACCTGAAGTGTTTATAGCCAAATTATCACATATGGAACAAATTCCTATGGTTCAATTATTTCTGGTAGGAAGTCGTTCTCACTATGAACATCAACTAACTTTTAATCTTCTGATAACTCCAAATTCATTGAGAACATGATTTTTACCCACTCTCCAATATCACCAGAGAATTAAATATCTTAAGAATGGTGCAGTAATGGGATTCATTATTTAATTTAATTTACACTTGAATGTCTTTATGTGTTTTGACATAGAAATATTGTATAAGGAGAAAATTTGGATTCTAAAGAACAATTGAAAGATCAATTAATTTTTCTTATTTTCTTCTTTATTTTTAAAGAAGTTTTAGATTATCTAAAAGTTACATAAAAAAATATAAGCAATTCCCATACACCCCACCTCCTCCCCTTCCCACACTTTCACCCATTAACATTTTTCATTAGTGTAGTACATTTGTTATAAGTGATAAACAAATACTGAAACATTGCTACTAACCATGGTCTATATTTTGCATTATGGTTTGTACTTTGCACAGTACAATTTTATAGGTTTTGAAAAAATGTATAATGGCCTGTATCTGTCATTGGAATGTCATGCAGAATAATTGCAATGTCCCCAAAATGCCCCATGTTGCATCTATTCTTCCCTCTCCCTCCTCTCAGAACCTCTCGTGACTACTGTGTTTATATCAGTGTTACAAGTTCTTCCATTTCTATAATAATAGTAGGTCTACTTTAGTCCATAGTTGCATTCACTGGTTATGTGTGTTCATTCCTCAATCTTGAGAATTTTGGTATGGTGATGCCCACACTGCTTCTGATTGAGAGGGGGCTAAGATCCCATGGGGCAGATGGATGGAACTGTCTTGCTTACAGTTATAGATACTCCCTGTGTTTTGGTGTAGTACTTTATCAATCATCATCCTTTTGTTAGCTGTCCTGGGTGAGTTTGATTAATGGGAGAATTAAGTGTTGGCTGCAACTCTTCTGATATTCAGGACTCAATGGGCTTATGTACAGAGGAAGATTTAATTTTCTGGGACATATATTTAATGGGTATAGTGCTAATCATAGGTTCAAATAAAAAAGCAGAACTATATGTAGGAAAATTATAAATGAGTCTAACTCTGATACATTGAGGAGATAGGATATCATTTATTCCAAGGGAAAGCCCACCAATGGTGTGTTGATTTCCTGGGACTGTCTGCCTTATCTATGGTGTCTAGATGTCCCTAGAGCCTTCAGGAGAACCCCTGCTTGAGACATTAATTACTGTGGCAGTTAGAGTGATCCTCTTGAGAAGTGCATAAATGTAACCTCTGAAATGACCTTCCAATTCACTTTGAAATCTCTTGGCCATAAAAACTCATTTGTATTTAATATTTCCCTCTTTTGATCAAGGTCTTTTTCCAAATGCATCACTAGTAGGTGCCTGGTAATAATCTTTCAGTGCCATGGAAGCCAATCCCCAGGATTCATGTCCCACAATTGGGTGGAAAGCAGTGAGCTTATATGATGAGTTTGGCTTAGAGAAAGTCCACATTTGAGTAACAAGGAGGTTTTTCAGGAGGTAGCTCTTTGGCAATATATATTACTAGGCTAAGTTTCAATTTTACAAGAATAAAGTTCATAAATACAAGCATTCCTATCAAGGGCCTGGCCTATTGGTCCGTCCTTGTTTGCTAGGAAATATGTACTCCAGAGATTCTTGCCCCTCTATTAGAGAAAGTACCAAGACTCCTCAGCATGGGAATTTAATGTTTTACTGATTATTGTGTACATCTCCACCCACTGGGATAACACCCCATGATCACATGAACAAATTCATATTCTATAGAGGCATGCCCCAGGTGTATCCTTCAACACACATTCCCCCACCAACACCTTGCACCAGTGATCCTCCCTTGCCATGGCTCTAATTTTTCTCTAATGCAAAACCTCCCCAAAAACAAAACCATTTTTTTTGCATTGTGCCTTCCATTACCATAAGATCTGTTATCTTTTATGTACACTGACAATTTTTTCTGTATGTTCTCCAAGTGTTTTATTTTTATTTTACTTTATCGTCGAAGAAGCTCTAGGTTGCAGAAACATCACATTGAAGACATAGGGGATTTCCAAATACCCCACCTCCTCCCTTTTCACATTTATTTTCCCCTATTAATAACATCATACATGAGTATGGTACATTTGTTACAATTGATGAACAAAAACTGAAGCATTGCTATAAACTATGGTCAATAGTTTCCATTATGGTTTACACTTTCTATAGTATACTTTTATAGATTTTGACATAATGTATAATGGTCTGTAGCCATCATTGCAAAATCATGCAAAACAATTCCAATGCTCTGAAAATGATCCGTGTTCCACCTATTCTTCCCTTCCCCTCCCCTCGGAAGCTTTGGTAACCACTAAATTTCAGTTTTTCAAGAATAAGATTCATAGTTACATCCATTAATATTGAGGGCTTGATAAAAACCATTGAAAGATCAATTAATTTTTGGCAAACTTGGACTAGGTATTTACTGATTCTGAGCCCTGAACCTTAGCCTGTATATAGAAATAATTAAACATAGGTGTGTTTATGGATATTATAGGTGTTTTGGTGATTCTCTTCTAGCACCTCCTAATTCCAGCCCAGATCTATTCTTCTCTGCCTTGCTTTGGGCTCCTGTAGTTTAACCCCTAGAGTAATTTCCAGGTGAGTATGACATTGGGAGATGCCAACAGGATTTTAGAGGTGGAAAGAAGAGAGGAGTTGCTCAATTTCTGCCTCATTCTGTTCCTGCTTCATTGTAAAGATTCTAGAATAACTGCATCCCTCTAAGGAGAACTGTGCCCAAGTTGTATATTGAGATTGAAGACAGCAAGGGACCTTCTTCCCATTACAGCTTTCACTGGGCTCTGGTAAATTATTCACTGCCTTTGACCCTTCACGACTTGGGGTGGAAATTGCAAAAATCAATTTTTGCAATTGACCTCCAAGTGCTTCTCTTTCTTTGTTTTATTTCCTTAACCTTGCTCCATTCTCTATCTTTTCATTAAATTATTTTCAGCTAAACCATCTGAGTGGAATTTTGTTTCATGCTGTTTCCCTGACTAGACCAAAGCGGCATGTTGTAGCTACTCAATTAATGTGCCAGCTGTTTTAGCAGGAATAATATTGATTGTGATGACCATTTTTTTTAAAGATTTGGGATATTTCTGGGCTTACCATTATTGGAGTTTAAAGGAGCCACTGAATGAACCTCCTCTGGGATCCTGAATTAATTGTAGACCTCACATATGAGTCAGTATTAAAATTACTGACAGAATTGCAGATAAACTTGCATTTGAGAATTTGTCTTAGAATTATGCTCTTGTTCTCCTTTTTTCCGACTTGAAATCACTCAAAGCAGAGCAGCTAGATAAACTCTTGCTCAGTCCTTCCCTATGTGGCCAGCTTCAGTCACATAGAGAAGGGGAGATATTGGATTCAAATTTGCAATCACAATGATCCTTTTCATGATCTCTCCAATCTCCATTCACCTGACTGATGCAGGTCTTGGGGGGTATTAGGAGAGGAACTTGAAAGGTCCTCCAAAACCTTTTCCTCTAATGTCATTTAAACCTATCCCGTAATTCTTAGTAACCTGCCTGGAAACCCCTGTTGATACATCCACCTGAACTAATTTAATTTAAACGAATGTTGAAAGTAGATCCCAGCATCTGAAAATTGATTCCCTGTATTTTGCATTTAATAGATAAGAGGAAATGATCTTAGGTCACTATGAGATAAACTGTTGTTTATGTGAAAAGCCATAAATATCTTTACAACCCTCTACCCACCATCATTATTTAATTATTCATTCATTATCTCTTCACTAATCCTTAATTCAGCACCTAAAACTTTGTTCAGATCTCTACAGTAGATACCAAAATTAAACTGAAATTAATTCTGTCTTCAGAGCATATATGGTATAATAAAAGAAATAGAAAAGATAAAGAAGGAGGCAAAGGCTATAAGGTAGGCAAAGAAAACCACCAGGTGGATGGAAAACTATTCCAGGTGAGGAAGTGACAACCACTGTTAAGGAAAATGCTTTGTGATTATGAAGACAACAATACCTTCACACCTACCCTGAATTTGATCCCAGTATAAAAATTGGCATAGTGTGCTTTGCATTTACCAAGTGATAATATGTGCATCTAATGATTATCTCATAAACTAGGATTCTACCCATTCAGGCATGACTTTTGTTAACACCTCCAGAGGGAGGAATAATGATGGCTCATGGGTGATTTTGTGATGAATTCTTTAGGGATGAGGGTCTCAAGGTTAGCCTTTCAGGTATAAATCTTCCCACATTTGAGACCTTTGTGGAGGCGAAGAAAGCATTACACATTAACAGGTAAGTCTGATCATTTTGAAAGTCAGGAACTCATAAGACAAGACATATCATATTGCTTGATTTCTTCCTATTTCCTCTCATCAAACATGGAATGAAACTAGTAATGATTGTAAGAATTGCAACATTAAATGAAAACCACGGGCAGACAGATCCCAGACTTACTGTGACAAAGAGAGCAGGTGATTTATAATGTCAATATTAGATCAGGTCATTCCTGCAACCATCCCTCACCCTATCTACAGATCCATAGCTAGAACTAAGCTATGGTTTGGAGTAGACTCACATGTTGTGCATTACAGGAAATTCCAAAAGTTCATAATGACACTTCCCTTATAAATTAAATTAACCTTTTCCACCACGATCAAAACAGATTCATGTCACTTTGCTCAGGGAGAATAAACTTTTCTCTACCACGTTCAAGTCCTTTTCAAACTTGCTTGTTATTTTATTGACCTTTTAGTCTAAAGTTCTCACAAAAGGATTTTCTAGTGATGAGGGTTTTTGTTTCTCTTTTATTTTCTGCCTTGTATACAGAACCTTAAATCTTCCCCTATTCTGTGCATATTGAGGCTCTTTTCAATAATTCTATTATTAAAACTAGAGTTTTTATAAATACATTTAATTATTAATTATCTTCTATTAAAGTCCTTATTTCATCCATTTTCTCACTGGACTACCTCTTGGAATGAGAAAGGAATGTTGAATGGAGGAGAAATTGTCAAAAGTTCATGATGTGTCTACCTGTGCAAGAGTACATCATTGTGTGTCATAGCATGTACCTGCAGCTGAAAAATTCTCAGCACAGATAAATTTTGCTGGCTTTTAAAAACCCTGAGTACTTTAGTGTGGAGTACTCATGTGAGAACACATGAGCCTTCCTGCCTGGGGTAGATTGGGTTTTTTACCTTAGAAAAGGCATGGTCTTAACCTTGGTCCAAGTTTCTGTGGGTATTAACCTAGTAAACAGGATCTCTTGAAGGTGCTATTTTTTAGTTAAGATGTGGCACTATTGCATGAGGGTGGATCTTAATTCAGATAAATGGAGCCTCATAAAGAGAAAGCCACAGGGAGAAAGAAACCAGAAAGCAGAAGTCAACGGAACCCAGGAGAAGAAAGGAGGAACTTTGCCATGTGACATAAGGCAAGAACCCAGGGATGGCCAGCAGCTAACACCAGACTTCAACAAACTTTAGTGATGCCGTGATTTTGGATTTCTCCTAGCCTCAAAACCATGAGCCAATAAATCCCTGTGGTTTAAACCAACCCTTTGTATGGAATTTGTCTTAGCAGGCTGGTTCACTAAGAAAGTACCAGATTTCCCCACTTCAGCATATTACCCAAAAGATAACAATAAAAAGTTCTAATTTCACAAATTCTGTTTCTGCATGGGTCTTCCAAAAACAAACCTTGGGGCTCTGTGTAATAAGATGTCATGACCACGGTTAAGTTTTCTTCTTTTCTCTCTTGTTTCTTGAATGAAAGAAAATTTGAGATAAGTTCATGGAGGCTGTCAGGAAAATCTCCTCTTTACAAACTTTTTGAACTGAACAGAAATCTTTAAGTTCTAAAGTCAGAGGCTAGGGCTTTTCCTTATTCATATCTGATGGAGGAAACTTTTGTATATGCCATTGATG
>JAQZBX010111118.1:0-10318 GCA_029593785.1 Cabassous unicinctus
AAGGCATGGTTTTTAATTTTAGTGAAGTCCAGGTTCTGTATTTCTTTTCTTTTTTCATTCATGCCTTTTGTCCTTCCTCAGATGTCTTTGCTTAACCCAAGGTCACGAAGGTTTTCCTTCATGTTTTCTTCTAGAAGTTTTACAGTGTTAGTTTTTACACTCAACTCTATAATCCAATTTGATTTATTTGTACATTTGTGAGATAAAGGTTGTATTATTCTGCCAAAGGAGTGCTGATGCAAAGTACCAGAAAGCTTTTGGATTTTATAATAGGGATTTATTTGGGGATAAAAGCTTACAGTTCCAAGGCCAAATCAAGGCATCATCAGAGAAGCTTTCTCACCAAGTCAGCTACTGCTGATGCTAGTGTGTTGTCACTCGGTGAAGCAAGATGGCTGCTGATCTCTGTGAGTTTTCAGCCTTCCCCTCTCAGGCTCACCTGCTCTGCTTTCTTCCTGATTGCAGTTGCAAGCTGGCATAGGGCTTGTCTCTTAGGGCTTCCCCTCTTTCCTGGCATAGGGCCTCCTTCTTTCCCAGCATCCTATAATAGTCTTGGCCATTCTGAATTCTTCCTGATTTCAGCTGTAAGCTATCAGACAAAATGGCTCATCTCTTCCTGGGGCCTCAACTGTTTGAACCTCTTTTTTGTCATATGGTAGGATCAAAAATGACCAAACTCTCTTTTCCTGGACAGAGTTCTCTCTTCCTGTGTGACTTTGTGAATGTCTGTTTATATCATACCCAGCAAGATGGCAAGGACTCAACCAAAGTCATGCCCACTCACACAGTCAAATCAAAAAGCCCTAAATCAATCTTAACAGATAATCTAATCAAAGGCTCTTCAACTGAATTTAATACAATCAAAGGGTATCACACCCAGAGGAATAGATTAGTTTACAAACATAATCTTTCTCTTTTTGGGATTTATAAAATAAACTCAAATTGCCACACTCCACCCTCTGAAAAAGGCACTTTTGCTATGACAGACACAACAGATAACATTGCAAACATTTTTTCATTTGCAAAACATTTGCACACTATTTGTCACTAAACTTTCCTAGTGACCTTAAGAATTAGTATTTTTTCCTCTGTTGTTTAATAGTTGAGGAAAATGATCTTAAAAGAAATTTTTAAAAAAACCAACAACAAAAAAACAAACCCAGCTGTGGCAGTTTGATATTATTTATGAATTCCAAAAATAGATATTGGGTTATGTTTGTAAACTGATCTGCCCCTCTGGACATATTAGATTATATTGGATTCAGAGGTTTCACTTTTACTTGATTAAGTAATGGTTAAGGCTTTGATTGGGCTGCGTCAGTAGGACATTGCATCCCCGCCCCCTTGGTGGGCAGGGACTCTCAGAGAAACTGCACCACAGAGAAGGGAGGTTGGAATTTTGAGCTGGAGCCCGGGAAGTAAGCACACAGAGGAGCAGAGCAGCTGAGCTCAGAGAGAATTAAGTCCCAGAGAGAGGGACAGAGCCGGTTGCCTAATAATCTACAACTGGCATTGTGGAGAGAGCAGGGCAGCTGAGCCTGGAAAGAAACAAGCCCCAGGAAGAGAGGAACCCAGAAAGCCTGAACTCTTGGCAGATGTTGGCAGCCATCTTGTTTGGTAAAGTCTGGCAACAAACTTTGGTGAGGGAAGTAACTTATGCTTTATGGCCTGGTAACCGTAAGCTTCTACCCCAAATAAATACCCTTTATAAGAGCCAGCAGATTTCTGGTATTTTGCAACAGCACCCCTTTGTCTGACTAATACACTAACCAAGGACCAAGTTGAAACTGGGAAAGCTGGTTCTTAAAGCTCAGATGGCTAATTTTAAATCCTGTATGCTTTCCAGTGTGTCAGGTGTGCTCTCCTCATTTCTCCATTCCAGTTATGGATAATGCCTCCATAATGGTTAGAACTCTATCACCTTTCTTTCCCTACTCACTACCTGTTTGTGCTCCTTCTCAGCCTACTGTGTTTGGCAGAGTCCATGGCTAGGTCTCACCCAGGTATCTACATTGGTGGTTCAACCACTGGGCTGAAATACCCAGTTTTCTGATCAAAAGCCAATAAGCTCTGGTGATAATAGCTAGACCTACACCCTGTCCATTCAAACATGGCCAGCTAAGCAGCATCCCTCTTTGCCATCCACCTGCCTACAATTAGCTTTTCCTGCCAAAGTACCTCTGTCCAAGCCCTACTCCCAGCTCCAAATCAACCCTTCTCTTAGAAGGTCCAGAAAGAACACGATAAGCCAGAATTATATAGCAAAGCCTTTTTCAAAAGTATTTCATAGGAAATAAAAGATCAAAGGCTGAATCTATCTACTACTGGAGAAAACAGCTGAATGGAAAGTGAAGAGTCAGTCAGCTACTTGTTTTTAATCTGCATCAAGCCAAGAAAAAAAAAAAAAGAAAAATTTTGGCCAATTTTCTCAGTGAATTGACCAGATATGCCCATTTCATGTAGATGCATGGTAGTTCAAAGCAGTAGGAGTGAGAAGAAGGGGGATATTTCACCTACAACCAAATCCACAATAAGTTGTTTGGGATGAAGTCTGCTTGAAATGTGATGATCTGAAAATCTCAGGGATTTGATTGTACAAATGTAGCAAGAGGAAGGCAGGGAGGTAGGTTAGGACATCACAGCAAAAAGTTCAGAGTACCGGAAATGAATCAACAGAAAGCAGATTGAAAAGAGGCACAGGCATTTTGCCAGGCAATATATTCCTCATATTTTTATGGATCTCTTTTACTAAGAAAACACATTGAAAAGCAATTTAGATCTTAATGTTGCATAGACTGGTACATGTGACAGACTGAAAAACCTGAATATAAGCTGTTGATTAGGGAAGAAGAAATATATCCAAGATCCTAAAAACTAGCCCAAAGACAAGATAACTTGTAAGTCAGGGTGTTTGACTCAAGTTTTCAGAAAGAATGATGTGTGCAAGTTGTCAGAGAGGATGATGTGTGCGGAATGTGTGTGTTTGTGTTTTTTTAAAAGAGACTTTAAAAACTTTTATTAAAGAAATTGTAGGTTTACAGAAAAAGCATGCAGAAAGTACAGAATTCCCTTATACCCCACCCCCCACCACATGCAATTTTCCCTAATATTAACATTTTACATTAGTGTGGTACCATTGTTACAATTGATTAACTGTAACCTGTAGTTCACATTAGGTTTAGTGTTTATGTTGTGCAGTTCTATTTTTTTAAATTTATTCTGGTAACATACATACAATCAAAAATTTCCCCCATTACATTTTCAAATATGCAATTCAGTGGTGTTAATTACAATCACAATATTGTGCTTCCATTACCACCATCTGTTACCAAAATTTTCCATCTCCCCTCACAGAAACTCTGTACTAATTTAGCATTAACTACCCATTCTTTAACCCTACCTAGCCTCTGGTAAACTGTATTTTAGTTTCTGACTCTACAAATTTGCTTATTTTAATTATTCAATATGAGTGAATTCATACAGTATTTGTCCTTTTGTGCCTGGCTTATTTCATTCAATATGATGTCTTCAAGGTTCACCTATGTTGTAACATGTATCAGGATTTCATTCTTTATTATGGCTGTATAATATTCCACTGTATATATATACTACATTTTGTTTGTACATTCATCAATTGACAGACATTTCAGTTGTTCCGTCTTTTGATCATTGTGGATAATGCCAATAAAAACACCAGTGTAAAACTAGTGGGGAGATATTTTAGAAGAACTTTTGTGATATACATATAAAACCACTTAAGGATTCCATAATTTAATGCCTTGGTATTGCAAAGTTGGTTGATTGTTCTTCTAACATTATAGCTGATGGAGGTATAAAGGGACTCATTTGCCTCATACTGATTTGTGGTTACACTATGGAAAAGGACTTCTGAACCAGGGTATGAAGAAACAGGTGCTCTCAAACACTGCTAGCAGGAGTGCAAACCGTTGTAGCCACTGGTTCAAATGCCAATCTGACATTTAGGTGTGCTTGGTAATCTAGAGAGATATTGGCCCATATATCCAGAGAGATATGTGCAAGAAAGGCTTGTGATAGTGAGATATTGGAGACAATATAAATTGACATCATTACAGAAATTATAAAGTGTGGTAGATATGGACAATAAAATAGAAATGAAGAGAATATTAATCAAATCTAACCATGAAAACTAGGGACATTTTTGAAATAGTATACTCCTGGCCCAGATGGTTTCAATGGTGAATTGTTTAAAACATTTAAAGAGGAAATAATATCAAACCAATTCATGTCATTATTTGAGACCAGTATTGCCATGATACTTAAATCATTTAAAATAATACATGAAAACTATTCCTCATAAACATAAATTTTTGACAAAGATTTTAAAATATCAAATCCAGCAATATATAATATGATCATCATGATGATCAAGTGAGTTTTACCTTAGGAATGCAACTTTAGTTTGATATAAGAAAAACAAACAATGTAATTGATCATATTTATAGAATAATGGGGGAAACATATAATCCTCTCAACAGATACAGAAGAATCATTTGGCAAAATTCAAACCTAAGCATGATTGAAAAAAGAAAAACACTCAGAAAACTAAGAATAGCACCTCATACTTAATGGTGAAAGTCTGAATGGTTTCTCTCGAACAGCAGCCTCCACTATTAATCAGCATTTTCCAAGAGGTCCTAGCTAGAGCAATAATTCAAGGAAAAGAAATATATGTAATAAAGTTTGTAAGGAAAAATGTGAAATGATCTTTAATCATAGATGACATGATCATTTACATAGAAAATCCCAAGAAATTTACAATATAGTAGTAGAAGTAATGCATGAGAGTAGAAGGCTCAAGGATTTAAGGAAAATACACAAAAATTAATCGTATTTCTGTATACTAGCAGCAAACCATCAATAAATGAAATAAAAAATACAGTTTAAAATCAGCACCAAAAATGAAATACTGAGAGATGAATTTCACAAAATATTCAGCTTCACTGACTACTAATGAGAAAAATTTTAAAAAGATCTAAATAAATAGAGATATATGCCACATCATGAATTTGAAATCTTAATATTGTTAAAAGTCATTTCTCCTCAAATTATGCTACAGATTTAATGCAATACTAGCCTAAATGTCAGATGTTTGTTTGTTTGTTTTGCAGAAAATTACAAGCTGATTCAAAGATTATATGGACCTACTAGAGTAGTCAAATTGATTTTGATAAAGAAAACTAAATTTTAAAGTTTCAAGGCATATTATAAAGCTACAGTAACCAATCATGAAGGTGTTATAGCACTATGAGGATAGACACATAGATAGCATAGAATAAAGATTTTAGAATTAGACTCACACATAGGTGTTCAATTGATTTTCAACAAAAGTGCTAAGGGATTTCAATATGGAAAAGATCGTGTGTTTTTTTCCAACAAATATTGAAGAAACCACTAGTGCCCATGTGAAAAAACTGAACCTTTACTCTTACCTTACATCATATAAAAAATTAACTTGTAGTGGATCATAGACCTATATCTAAAAGCTAAAACTACAAAACTTCTAAAAAAAACATTGGAAGAAAGTGTAGGGTAGACAGAGAGTTTTCACATAGGGCGAATAGCACTAATATTAAAAAAAAAAACTGAAAAATTGGACTTCATCAAAATAAAAATTCCACTATTCAAAAGACACCATTTAAGAAATTTACAAAAAACCGAAGATTACAGTAAAATTGTAATACATGTGTCTGACAAAAGAACTTGTATTCAAAATATTTAAAAACTCTGACCAAACAATAATAAGTAAAGCATCTGAATTTAAAAATTAAAAAGATATGACAGGCACTTCACACACAAAAATATATGAATGGCTGATAAACACCCGAAAATATGATTAATATCTTTGGTCATACACAAATGCAAATTACAAGCATAATAATATCCTTCTACAAACCCATTAGAATTGCCCACATTTAAAAGATTAACAAAACCAAGTATTGTTAAGTATGTTGAGTCTCTGGAACCCCTATACATAGCTTGTGTAAATGCAAATATTGTACAACCATTTTGGAAGACAGTTTTATAATTTCTTATAAATTTGAACACACATTTACTATGAGACTAGTCGTTCCAGTCATAGGTATTTACCCAGGAAAAATGAAAACGTAAGTTTACACAAGTATTTGTACATGAATGTTCAAAGTAGTTCTATTCATAATATCACAAAACAAAACAACTCAAATGTTGATCAAGAGAAGAATGGTAAGCAGCCTGTACTGTACATGTTCAATGGAATCTAGTCAGTAATAAAAAGGAATGAACTACTGATCAGCAACATGGGTGAGTCATAAAACATTATGCTGTATAAAAGAAGTCAAATGAAAGTATACTTACTGTAGGATTTTTCTTATATGAAATTTTAGAAAAAGTAAAACTAATATATAATTAGAAAAAACAAATCATTTTTGGTCTGTGATGGGCCAGGATTGCCTGCAAACGAAATTTTTGGAGTAATGGAAATACTCTTTATCTTCATTGTAATGGTGGTTACATCAACATAGATGTTGATCTAAATGTATCAATATGTATCCTTACACTGAGCAAATTTTATTGTATATAAATTATACCTAATAATGTTGATTTAAAAATGATATGGAACCCTCACCTTCTAATTAGATAATGTACAATTAACAATTAATTTAAGGAACGGATGTAGCTCGGTGGTTGAGTGCCTGCCTTCCACATATGAGGTCCCAGGTTCAATTCCTGGTACCTTCTTAAAAAAAATTAATTTGAGATGTATAATAGATTTAAATAGCAAAGCTAAAAATTTAAAACTTCTAGAAGAAAACATGTTATTTCTTGAACTTTGGGTTAGAAAAGTTTTCTTCAAGAGGGAAGAGAAAGAATTTTTAAAAAATATTCAGAAACACAAAGAAAGGAAAAGCTACTTTTTCTTGGGATAATTGGAGAAGGCTTTTCAGAAGACATGAGTTTTGTTGGATGTACAGTAATACAATTCTGAGAAACATATGAGAAATGGGAGAACTACCAAGGACATGGATATCATATGGTAGTACAGGCAATGAGGGTGAAACGAAAGGAAGGAATAAGGAATTCAAACAGGGGTCTCAAACTCAAATGCCTACACAACCAAGTTAGATGACATAAAAGTGTGAAGCAGTTTGGGTGTGATATCATAGGGAGAGGTGGGGACCTAAGCAGGGCAACCATATTCATTTTCAGCCAATTATTGCCTGTGGAAATGGGGCCCAGTGTTGTCAAATCTGGCTTTTTAAGAGACACTGAAAACCCAGAATTTTGTGCAAATTTCTTTAATTAAAAAATTTTTAATACTGTGTTGGCCAAATAAAACAACAGCAACAACAAAAACACATCTCCAGGCAGAATGTGGGTCATAGACGAAAATGTTGTTATCCTTGAGTTTGAGAATCTGCTGGGCTTAGTAAATCTTTGAACGAATGAGGATGGTGAAAGACTATTCAGAGTCTTCTGACTAGGGTAAATGTTTGGATGGTGACTTTAATAACTGAAATAGGAAATCAGGAGTCAAGAGGTGAGAACATATGCACATAATGATACAGATTTAGTTTGAGGTGTTGAATCTGAGGTGCATGAATGAGTCAACAAATGGAACTCTGTCAGAATGTATTGGTATTTGAGGCCCTGAATTCCGGTCAAAGGATACAGTGACAGCTGGGAAATTATAGGTGGTAAACATGATTTTGTTGCTTTGGTTTTGTTTTGTAGTACCTATGCAAACAATATCACACTTAATTTCTGTAGGCCACAACATATATTGGCTATTTTGACAGCTACTTAGTAATATTTTTATTGGTTTACTTAAAGTAAAATGTTTGGCTTAATATTCTCTATTTTATTTCTCAGTTTTCTGGCTCAATATCAGTTTTTTCCTTGATGTAAAAAACTCCAAAGTGGGAGAAAGCAATTGAATGCATCGTGAAGTATTTAGTTAATAAATCATATAAAAAAATATCAATATACATATATGGTAATAGGGGAATTTTTAAGCTATTTTTCCTGGAAGTTATTGAAAAAAATTGTATTTGTAAAGTTGCTTGCCTTTTATTAGAGAAAAGAGGCAGGACAATTTATGTTTCTCCCTGCTGAAAAATAAGTTTCCTTGTTAGCAGCCTCCTGCTTCTCAATCCCTTTTGGACAAAGATTTTTAGAAAAAAATTGTCTTATTTATATGCCGACCCCTTAGTTCTTTCTGCTTTCCAGAGAAATCCCTCATGCCAGTTTTAAAAGAATGAAGTATTTATTTAGAGTTCATTTTGATAATACAAATGGTTTAGCCAAACATTCCCATGATCAAAACTGATCAGCAATCTTTTCTGATTACTGACTAGAACAAAGTTGATTTTTTTCTGCATTGATATGCTTTGGGAATATTCATCTTGATGTGGTAATGAAAATTTTATTCTTCTAGAGATCTGGGGAAACAAAACATATTTTATTATGGATAATAGATTCACAAAAAGTTATTTAAAAGTAATTAGAGCCTCAATATAATAAAGACATGAATTCTTTCTCGATTGATCTATTTGCAATTCCTAACAAAATCCCAGAAAGAGTTTTGTAGACATAGACAGCTTATTCTAAAATGTATATGGCAAATCAGAGGACCTGGAGTAGCTATAACAATTTTGAAAAAAAAAGAATAAAGTGGGATAAATTTGTCTACCTGATGTGAAAGCTTACTATATAGCTATAATGATCAAAACAATGTGGTATTGGCAGAGTGTTAGGCACACAGGTCAATGGAACAGAATACAGAACCCAGAAATATCCCACACAAACAGGCCTAACTGAAATTTGGCAAAGGTGAAAAACCAGTACCATGGAGGAATGACAATCTTTTCAACAAATGGTGCTGGAGCAACTGGACATCCACAGGCATAAAAAATGAACCTTGGCCTAAACCTCAAATCTTACACCAAAATTAATTAAAAATGGATCATGGACTTAAATGTAAAATGTAAAACTATAGAACTTATAGAAAAACACAAGAGAAAATCTTTTGGATCTAGCGATAGTTCTTTGACGTGACAATAAATGTTTTATTCATAAAAACAAAAATGATATATTGGATCTCATAAATATTAAAAACTTTCCTCTGCAAAAGGCCCTGTTAAGAGAATGAAAAGATAAATTATGGATTGGGAGAAAATATTTAGAAACCACTTATCTGCCAAAAGATTTGTAGCTTAGAGCATATAAAGAACTCAAAACTCAATGATTAAAAATAACAAAACAAAACAAAACAACTGACTTAGACAATGAACAAAAGACTTGAAGGGATATTTCACTCAAGAGTAATTGCAATGACAGAGTTAAGCCATTATATATTTTGTCATAGGTTATAAAATTTTGCGGGAGAGTGTAAACTACAATGTAAACTACAATCCATGCTTAGTGGCAATGCTCCAAAATGTGTTCATCAATTGTAACAAATGTACCACGCTAATGAAGGATGTTGTTAATGTGGGAAAGTGTGGGAGGGGTTGGGAGTGGAGCATATGAGAATCCCGTATACTTTTTATGTAACATTTATGTAATCTAAGTATCTTTAAAAAAAATAAAAAAGGTATATTTTAAAAAAAGAGTATATACAGCTGGCAAATAACCAGCACATGAAAAGATATTAAAAATCATTAGCCATTAGGGAGTTGCAAATTAATACAACAATGAGTTGTCAGAACACATCTACCTGAATACCTAAAATTTAAAATAGTGGTAACAACAAAAGTTGTAAAGATGTGGAGAAACTTGGTCAGTTGGACACTAGTGATGGGAATATAAAAATGGTACAGCCACTCTAAAGAGTGTAGCACTTTCTTCAAAGCTAAGCATGCTCTTACCATATGACCCAACAATTCACTCTTGGGCATTTATCCCAGAGAAATGAAAACTTCATGCAAAAACCTGTTCATGAACGTTCATAGCAACTTTTTTTCAGCCTAAAACTGGCAACAACTTTAAAAGGTCTTCAACTGGTGAGTAGTTAACCTGTGGTGTATGTATACTATGGAATTTAACAATAAAAAGGAATGAACTATTGATCCACCTAACGACTCGGATGAATATCAAGGAAATTATACTGACAGAAAAGAGCCTATCTCAAAAGATTATATACTGTATGGTCCATCTGTATAGAACTCATGAAATGGCATAATTATAGAGCGGAATAACAGATTATTGGTTGCCAGTGCTTAGAGATGGGGAAGGGAGGGAGGTGGCTCTGTTTATAAGAAGTGTAGCCCGGGGGATCCTTGTGAAGGAATGCATCTGT
>JAQZBX010111119.1:0-10313 GCA_029593785.1 Cabassous unicinctus
AGGAAGCCAAGAAGCCTGAACCCTGGGCAAATGTCGGCAGCTGTCTTGCTCCAACACGTAACAATGGACTTTGATGAGGGAAGAAACTTATGCTTTATGGCCTGGTAACTGTGGACTTCTACCCCAAATAAATACCCTTTATAAAGACCAACCCATTTTTGGTATTTCACATTAGCACCCCTTTGGCTGACTAATACACATACATTTAAGAGGGTCATCGTATCAGTTAGTGATCACAACAGTAATGCTGCATAACAAGCCATCTCAAATCTCAGTGCCTTACCACATTACTGTCTTTGCGCAGAGGCCCGGAGTTGAGGGTTAATAAGAGGATTTTAATGTTAAAAAGAAAAAACAAGCAACCCAGTGGCTTAAAGAAACAACCTTTAGTTCTCACTCTTAGTGTCAGCTGGGTTCAGCTAATCTAGGCTGAGCTCAGCTGGTCCTTCTTGGACCAGCAGGTGATCTGAGGCATGTTCCCATAGTGAGAGCACATTCCAAGTTTCTACTTCCGTCATATCTGCTAACACATTGTTGGTCAAAATAAGTCACATGCCAATCCCAAAGCCAAGGGGCAGAGAAGTATCCTGCCTTAAGTGGGGTGAACTTCAGAGTTCCTCGAGCATGGGCAGAGGGAGGAGGCCACCTACATATCACTGTGTTTAATTTTAAAGGACATGCCCTTTGGTGGCCGCACCCCATGTACTCTGCCTATGGGAGAAAAAGTACCATATGTTGGTTGCTGGTTGAGAGCATGTACAGCATCCTGCAAGATAGCCCCTTGATCCGTTTAGCTCAACTTGGGGCAGTAACCCTATCAGGCTGTCTCACCCTTCCCTAAATCCAGCGGCTTCTGGGTAGTAGAGAATGTGGTAGGACTGGTGAATCCATGGTCCCTTGCCTGTTTCTTCCACTGTTATACTCTGCCTTTGGAAAGCAGCATGTCTAACCCTCCCTCACCTTTTCAAGTCTCTGCTCAAGTATAACCTTCTCGAGGAGACCTGCTCTGACCACCCTTTTTTTATATTGAAGTATATCATTCATATATGAACATACATAAACTATAAGTGTTCAGTAAACATCGTGAACTTACAAAACAAACATGCATAACATCATACAGGGCTCCCACATATCACCCCCCCACAAATACTTTGCATTGTTGTGAAACATTTGTTAACAAATTATGAAAGAGCATCATCAAAGTTTTACTACTAACTATGGTCTGTATCTTACTCCCCTACACTTTGTTTTTAAAGGATTTATTTATTTATGTATTTATTTATATCATTTTTACCCCCCTCCCCCCGTTTTTGCTTTTTCTGTGTCCATTTGCTGGACAACTCTCTGTGTCCATTTCCTACCCTCTCTTCTCATCCTTCTCCTCCTGCCTTCACTGGGATTCAATCCTCAGAACCTCCGATGTGGGAGAGAGGCGTCCTACCACCTGCGCCATCTTAGTTCCTGGTTTTTTGATGCATCTCATCTTGGCTTTCCCTTGTGTCACTCTCCTGTTACGTCATCATCTTGCTGTGTGGCTCGTGGGGCCTGGCGGCTCACCCGCACGCGGGGCCTTCTGACCACCCTTATTAAAATTGCAGCACCTGTCCTCCCACTCCCCTTAACCCTACTCTACTTTGTTCCACAGCATCTTTCACCTTCCATCATTCTATCTAATTATTTTACTATGTTTATTATTTATTGTCTTTGCCCCATCCTGAATGCAAGTTCTCTGAGGGAAAGGATCTTTGTTTTGTTCATTTCTAGGGTCTGCACACAGTAGGCACTCATTATGTATGTGTTCAATGAAGAAATAAATGAACGAATGGAAAGGAGATCTTTGCTAGAAGCACTGTCATACGGGATACAGTAGCTGTGATTAAGGAATTCTGCAGTTACATGGATCTTGGTGCTGGAAGAAGCATGGCAGGCAAGGAAATAAAATCCGAATCCAGAATGTCTGCTCCAGTGAGGGCAAGTCACTTCCTTCTCCATGTTTGCAGGGGCCCAATGTACCTGTCACCAGGTAGCTGGTTCATTGCCTCCAGGTAATGGCACTGTGTCAGGGCTCAGGTTGGCCACCAGGGCTGGCAAGTTCTCTGCTGGCATAGTTATGAGTGGTGGTAGCCAGATCAGCAGTGCTGAAGCAGAAATCCATGTTACTGGCCCCAGGGTTAATCTCCACCACCGCCTTTGTGATTGCTTTGTTCACAAGCCCACTGAGGAAGAGTGGTGGGGGCTGACTGAGATCTACTGGTGGGGTGCCAGCTAGGGCTCTCAGTCAATTGTTCTTGTTCTCTTGGAGACTGAAGCTTTGTGCCCCAGCTGGGGGTGGGGAAGTCAATCTTCCCTTTCCAATGGTTGAGGGACCCCCAAGGGATTGCAACCCCTGTGCTGAGACATGCTTGCTACCTGGATCAGGGGTGGGTGAGAGGTTAGTCCCTGCAGTCACCTGCTGAATGTGCTGGGGAACTGCTGGCCCAGGACAGGGATGGCAGCTGCTATGCCCTTCCCCGAAATGCCATGAGGCGTGCATGCCTAACTGTGATCTAGCCTGCGCCCACAGCCAGGCCCCCATTAGGGGTAGAGGGAAGAAATATGGGCTTCCCACACTAGTGTGGCCTGGTTGCCACCCAGCCATAGGGCAGCAGCGGCCAGAATGGGGAAGGTTGGGTAGGGCCAGGGTGCTAGGGGGTGGACAGTGGGCTGCTGAGAACCCATCCTGGTGAGGTGGGGAGGCAGTGTGTGACGGCAACGCACTTGAGCCAAGGCTCCAGTCCCCCCGAGTGTGCTCCATTGTCCCATTGATCTTCACCTATAAAACACAAATGCAAAGGCAAAATTATCAAGGACTTCAAGACAGTGACCCCTGATCATTAGCCCCAAGTGCAGGGTCCTTCTGAGAGCCAGGTGCTATGTGACGGCGCAGGCTGCACACCCTAGAAGCCTGCCTGCAGACCTTATTCGGATTCCACCCATTGTTTCAAGGATGTCCTTGCCAGCAAATGAAAATCCTGGATCCCGCACTGCATTCAATTGTCACAGCTCTTTAATCTCCTTTTTAAAAAACTTTTTAAAAAAATTGAAGTTTTTCATTCATACCTGAACATCCATGAGCTATAAGTGTATAGTAAAAGTTGTGAACTCACAAAACAAACATGCATAGCATCATACAAGGCTCCCATTCATCACCCCACCACCACCACCTTGTATTGTTGTGAAACAATTGTTGCAAACTATGAAAAAGCATCGTCAAAACATTGCTGTTAACCATAGCCAAATACCATGTGAGATTTGGTGCATTTTCCCCTCAGCCCACCCAGATATTGACACCCTGTATTAGTATTATATATTTGTTATAGTTCATGAGAGAACTATATGTTCTCATATTGGATCCGTTAACCACAGTCCATATCCTACCACAGGATTCATTGTGTTACATAGTTTCTCTTTAATCTCCTTTAATCTCCAAAGTTCCTTAGTCTTTTCTGTGTTCCTGACATTGACATTCTAGATTACAGGTCAGCTGTTTTACAGAATGTTCCTCAGTTGGGCTTGACAGATGTTTCCTCAAGATTACATTCATATTATTCATTTTTTTTTGGCAGGAATATTACAGAAAAGATGGTGTGTTCTTCACTGTGTGTCATGTCAGGAGGCACATGATGTTGGTTTGCTTCATTACCAGTGATGTTAACTTTGATTACTTGATTGAGGTGGTGTTTGCTAGGTTTCTCCACTCTAAAGTTCCTATTTTCCCTTTTGTAACAAATAAATATCTGTGTGGAAGATAGCTTGAGATTATGATCCTATTACTTTTCAAAAATTTACCCACTAGTTTTTTTTTTTTAAAGATTTATTTTATTTATTCCCTCCCCCGCCCCCGCCATTGTTTACGCTCACTGTCTGCTCTCTGTGTCTGCTCATCTTCTTTTTAGGAGGCACCGGGAACCGAACCCAGGTCCTCCAATGTGGGAAGGAGGCGCCCAGTTGCCTGAGCCACATCCGCTCCCTGCTTGTTTTGTCTATTGTTGTTTTCCTTGTTGTGTCTCCTCGTTGCATCATCTCGCATGTCATCTTGTTGCATCAGCTCACCGCGCTGGCCCATCGCAAGCTAGCTGTCTTGCTCGTTTTCTTTAGGAGGCACTGGGACCGGAACCTGGGACCTCCCATGTGGAGCCACATCTGCTTCCCTACCCACAGTTTCTGCACCACCAATATTCTGGCCTAGATCAGTGATTACTTAATGGTTGCTAAATGAAGATTTTTCTATTTCTATCCCTGACTCTTCTCTACCTTTACTTAGCCTTTTTTGTCTTCCCAGCTCTAGCGACAGTACAAGGGTTGGGTATTGTGTTCTATCTACTTTTCTGAGCCTGGTGGGAGTAGGAGGATAAAAGCTTTTGGAGGTTCTGGGCTCTGACTCTCTCCTCTGAGTTTTGGTTAAATATCTTGTGTCAGGGTTTACTCCAACCAGTTAGGGGAGTATCCTGTTCCCAAGTGAGGGAGTTACTCTTGGGCTTCAGGTTAACCCACCCATTCCTCAGAGAGCTTTGGGCTCTCTGCATCCACTCAAGAGTCAGCCCCATCCCATTCACCATCTCTCCACAGGACCAGTTCCCTCACCTTCGTGTCGGGAGGAAACATAAATGTGCCTTTGTACGTTGGGCCCTATAGTAACAGTTCAAGGATGGAAGAGGAGGTTTCCTCTTTCATCCAACTTGATCTCTCAATTTTATCTTGGTATTTAATTTTTTTATCTCCAATTTTTCTAAGTTTTAGGTTATTGCCTGAGACAACGAGCTCCTAGTAAGTACATTCCGAATTCCCTCTCCACTTTTCTCCCAGTTCAGAAAGATAAAATGATTGGCCCTGGTGGTTTCAGCCGTTTGTACTGAGGTCCCTCAGTAGTGGGTAGAGGCATTTACTCTTGAGGGTTCTTTCATGGCCTTTTCCCGGGCTGCCTCCTCACAGCCCTTGGTTTTATAATTGTCTCCAATTTGGGAACTGTTAGCGAGAATTTCAACGTGAGTTGCCTCACGTGTCTCAGCATTGTCTCTGTGTGTTGGCGCAGCATCAGGATTCTCCGGATTCTTCTTTTCCAAAGGCGCACTGTTTCTCCTGGGTTAGCTTGAGGCCTCTGAGGAGCAGATACCAAGATGGCAAAAGTGCCAGAGATTTGTTGGGGAAATGTCTGTGAAGGATAAAGGGGAGGGGGCAGGAGGGGGTGGGGAGAGCTTTCGGATTACATGAAGAGCTGACACCTGAACGGAGGGAGGGAGGCAGGGCTGGGCAGGAGTGTCCCAGATGGCAGTGCAGTTCTGAGAAAGTGTGACCAGGCAGGCGGGGAGTCTCCAGGCCACAGCTGCTCATTAAAGGAGTCCCGCATCTCACAGGATGGGTCGGCACTGGTACCCCTGCCATTCTCAGTTGTTGGCTCAAAGCAGCCTGAGGGAGGGATGGACTTAGTGTGTACAAGATTGGGGCAGTTTTGCTTCCTGCAGCTAGTTCTCTCAGAGAGACCTAAGCTGCCTTTCCCTCTCTCCCCCCCCTCTCCTTTCCTTCCGTCTGTCCCTCCTCCCTCCCTCCTTTCTTACTTCCATAATTCAGAGATCATGAGTATCATAGACTGGCTCATAGTTTAAAACTATAACTCTGAAAAAATAAATCCTAGGTCCCTCCTTTCCTCCACGCTATACTTTCTGCAAAGCTAAGCAACAAACATTTGCTGAGTATGTGCTCTGTATATGGCCTTTGGCTTGGTTCAGTGAGGGGAGAAATGTATAAGGCAAAGTCCCTGCATTCAAGAACCTACTAGCAATAAACATGGAAAAGGTAGAAACAGCCAAGCCCAGAATTTCTCTGTCTGGTCCACATGGAGAGGTCCAGGGGGGTTATGGGATGGAGAGGTAAGCGAGCACGAGGCCGGTCATTGTGGAGCTGACCTTTACCGAGAGCAGCCTGATTAAGAGCATGGGCCCTCGGGTCAGACTTTGATCCAAACATCAGCTTCATTTCTTGCCAATTCGTTATTTTGGAAAAATAATTTATCTTCCTGACCTTCAACTTTCTTCTTTGTAAATACAGATATTAATAGAAACTTCCTCTAGGGCTGTTGGGAATATTAAATAAGATAATGTCTATAGAGCACTTAGCTTGGTTCCTGACATGTCATCAGTGCTTCCCAAGTGGTAGTTGCTAACATTTTAATGGAAGGTATTATGTATCAAAAGCCTTAAAAATGCATGTCCTCTTTGACCCAGAAATTCCACTTCTTAGACTCTATCCTCAGTAACAATCAGAAAGGCCCATAGTGATTTATTATCTCCCGGAATTATTTATTATTTTTGAGAAACCATAAACAATCTTAATATTTAACATAGAAGTTTGCTTAAATAAATTATGGTCCAGCCATACAAAGAAAGCCCTACAGATTTTAGCAATTATGCTGTAGAATATTTAATGATATAGGAAAATTTTCACCCAGTATTGTTAACTGGTAAAAGTAGGTTATAAATCTGCATTGACTTATGCTTCTAATTCTTCTCTAACTACCCCATGGATTCAATTTATTTTTCCCAGAAAGTTTTTAAGGGCCTTGAAGAGCTTGCTGCTGCCCAAAGGGGTGTTTGGAAGATATTCCTCCAGCATGTGTGGTTTGAGAAACTTAATGAGACCTCAATACTACGTCAAAAGTGTAGCTTACTTGGCACCCAATGCCCTTCTGCTAGAGCTTCTGGAAGTTAATTCTGGTCTTCCATCCAAGCAACTTTTATAACATAACAGCTCTCAGAATCCAGACGTGGTGATGTAGTACCATTGGGTATTTGTGAAAGCCTCGAGCTTCCACCTGTGAACAAATATCAGGGAATAAGAAGAGGAAAGAGAAGGGACCCAAGAACTGAGGCTTCAAGCACTCACTGCTGAGTGATTGTGGGTAAGGCATTCCTGGGGGGAGTCAGACTTCAAAGATGGTTCCTCCATGATCTCCACCTGCCGGTATTCACACCCTTGTGCAATTCCTGTTCTCGAGTGTAGGATGGACCTGGTGACTCTCTTCTAATGAATAGTGATGTAATGAAAAGTGATGGGTGGTGCAAGATTAACAGGTGGGTAGATTAGGAAGGGCAGGTTAGAATACCCAGGGCATGTAACTATGAATCCTATCATCCCATGAGCCAAGACAGGGAAGAGTCATATGCCCCAGGGGGTGGGGAGGAAAGAACAGAAAAGATCAAATGGGGTATTTAGTGGTCATGGGAAATATTCTTCATTACCTTACAGTAATGGACACAGGACATGGTAAATATCATCAAAAATTATTAAACTGTACAGTCTAAATTGTAAACTATATTGTAAACCATTGACAATTTTTAGTTGCTATATCTTACTATCTGTATAACAGTTATAACAATGCTAACATCCATAAAAAAAACGTTTTAATATGGGGTGGGGAAGGGGGAGGGAGGTTGGTTATGTGGGAGTCTCTAGTATTCTGTGTGTGACTTTGCTGTGACCTAAAACTTCTTTGAAAATTAAATCGAAATTTGGGAGACACAGGGGAATAAAAAAAAGAAAAAAGAAAAAAGAAAAGTGATGGGATGTCACTTCTGAGACTGGGTTACAAATGAATGTGACTTCTATCTTGCTAACACTCTCTCTGGTTCTTCTCACTTCCTGGCTCTGATGAAGCAAACTGCCACTTTGTGAACTGCCCTATGGAGAGGCCAATTTGGCAAGGAACCGAGGCAGCCTCTGTCCAACAGCCAGTGAGGAATTGAGGCCCTCTGCTCAACAGCCTTTGAGGAACCAAAGCCTGCCAGCAGTCCTGTGCATGAGCTAGGCTGTGGATCTTTCCCTAGTTGAGCCTTGAGATGGCTGCAGCCCCAGCCAACCAACAAATTGATTGCAGCTTTATGAAAGACCTTGAGGCAGAGGACTCAGCTAAGCTATGCCCAGGTTCATGAGCCATGTAAGAGACACACAGCAGTAGAAAACAAATACCCTCCCTCTCTGGGTTTCAGTTGTTCTGTATGTACATGAGGAGTTTGGACTACATGAACTCTTACAGCTCTGACATTATTGAATTAATGGTTCACACTTGGAATTTAAGATGCTTCAGGGAACCAGTGATTCTATTGGCACAGAGTGTGGAATAAACCCAGGTCTTGGGAGATTTTAGTGTGGATTAAGTCATAGAAGGTTTAGCATTTTAGGGATAAACTAGTCCAAATCTCTTATTTAATAGATGTAGAAACTCAGGCCCATCCAAGAGCAAGCACTTGCCAAAGGACATATAGCATGTAGTGATGGGGCAGGAATAGAACTCTGGTTACAGCTGTGTATCTGACTGACTCAGTTTCCCCACAATGCTCCTCCTACAGGTCTTCCAAACTTCAGCTCTCTACCCTTACCTTTTTCAACCCTAATGGGCTGTATCAATCTTCCTGAAACATCACTTTTGACTAGGGTTGTCAGATTTAGCAAATAAAAGTATAGGACACCCAGTTATATTTATACTGAAAAATTACTTATTGTTGATTTGAAATTCTAATTTAACTAGATGTGGCAGTTTGATATTGTTTATGAATTCCAAAAATTGATATTGGATTATGTTTGTAAACTGGTCTGTCCCTCTGGGCATATTAGATTATATTGGATTCAGAGGTTTCACCTTACTTGATTAAATATTGATTAAGGCTTTGATTGGACCACATTATTAGGACTTGCATCCCCACCCCCTTGGTGGGTGGGGACTCACAGAGAAACTGCACCATAGAAAAGGGAGGTTGGAGTTTTGATTTGGAGCCCGGGAAGTAAACACAGGAGAAGAACACAGAGGAATAGAGACGGCTCTATAGGCCCCAGGAAGAGAGATGAGCTGTTCACCTGATAGTCTACAGCTGACCTTGTGGAGAGAAGCAAGCCTGAGCCCTGAGAGAATTGAGCCCTGGGGAGAGAGACCAAGCCTAGAGAGCCTGATAGCCTACAGCTGATATTGGAAGAAGCTGGGACCATGGAGCCTTAAGAGGAAGAGGAAGGCTGAACATTGGCAGCCATCTTGCTCCAACACGTGGCAACAGACTTTGGCGGGGGAAGTTGTCCCTACTGGAACAGAACTGCCTTCTGTTTTGGAATTGTTCCTTCACAGACTCATAGGATGTTATTTTTAAGGTGTTTGAAAATTATGTTTGTGTTATCCTAGTGTTATTTTACAATAATGAAAAGTTGAAAACAAGTAAATATTGAACCACAGATGATTGACCAAATAAGTTATGATGCTTTGTAGGTTAGAATATTATACAGCTATTAACAATAATACCAAAGACTATTTGCTGACCTAGGAAAATGTTTGTAATATAATGCTACATTTAAAAAATTCTGGTAGGAAACAGTACTATATGATTTTTTCATGTAAAGAAAAAGTGAGTAAAAAGTGGAGGAATATTATTCTGAGATGCTAGTTGAAGTTTTATCATTGTAGATCCACTTTTGTTTGGTCTCCCTGCACCCCCCCACCCCCCGCCAGGCAGCTGGGTCATTCTACATCATGCCTGGGGAAGGGGTGGCACAGCAGAACATAGGTCGTAAAATATTTAGATTCTTGGACTGTGGAGTTCAAAAGTGAGGGTGCAGATCTAAGACAAAGATTTGGAAGTATACGTAATAAATCAGAACCAGGTTTTACTAATTTCTGCTCCCTTTCTGTTCCCTCCAGTGAACATAAAATTCTCCTAACTGGAGATGTGGGGAAGAGAGTTACAAGAGAAGAAAAAGAAATAAACAGTGGTTTGGTACCCTGAGAAGGGACCCTGGAACAAGTCCTTTAGGACAATAGAGTACCAGGTATATTTGGAAATTGAAAGAAGAGGAGACATAGTCGGGATATACTTCCACAATTAGAGAAATTTGGAATTGAGAACACCTGCAGGGCAGAGCATAAATGAGAATGTGGGGTAATTAAGCATGGGGTCTTTAGAGAAGACCCTGTGAGTTTTCTATCGTCCCAGGCAGTGCAGAGTAGCCAGATATTTCTTGAGCAGTAGGGAGAAGTTAGCAGAGAACACACGTCACTGAGTGAGCTCTTGTCAAGATGAAAAGGATTGACTTGGGAAGCGGGTGTGGCTCAATCAACAGAGCCCCCGTTTACCATGTGTGAGGCCCCGGGTTCGCTTCCCGGGGTCTCCTTGTGAGGGCAGGCCAGCCCGCGCAGCACGGTGGGCTGATGCAGCGGGACCTCACAGCAAGGGGGACATAAGCAGACACGGAAAAAACACACAGCGAATGGACACAGCAAGCACAAGCAGCAAGGGGGG
>JAQZBX010111120.1:0-10312 GCA_029593785.1 Cabassous unicinctus
CGGGTCAGGACAGTAATTGTGACCTCTTTTATACTCTTCAACCTCCACTTCTCCCATGTTCTGGATAGATGATGGTCCCACCTCAAACTTTACTCCAAAACAGAGCTAATCCAGTTCAAATTCCTCATTCGTTGTACTATTTATCCAAAATGTTCTGTCCTTCAATCCATCTCAAAATATTTTAATCCATAGTTTCTTATTTTTATTGTGGTGATATATATCACATACATATATCATAAAATTTACCATTTTAACCATTTTTAAGTGTACAATTCAAGGGTATTAATTACTTTTACACCTTGTGCTACCATCAACATCTCTTCACCCATTAAGCAATAATTCCCCATTTCCCTTCCCCCCAGCCTCTGGTAACCTGTAATCTACTTCCTGTCTCCATGAATTCACTAACTCTATATAAGTGATATTTCATATAAGTAGAATCACACATTATCTGTCCTTTTGTGTCTGGCTTATTTCATTTAGCATAATATTTTCAAAGCTTATCCATGTTGTAGGATGTATCAGAAATTAATTTATTTTTATGGATAAATAGTATCCCATTCTATGTATATAATACCTTTTGTTTATCCATTCATGTGTCAGGACACTTAGGTTGCTTCTACCTTTTGACTATTGTGAATAATGCTATGAAAACTAGTGTACAAGTATCAGTTTGGATCCCTGCTTTCAACTCAGGGACTATATGCTTAAGAGTGGAATTTCTGGGTTATATGGTAAGTTTATGTTTGACTTATTGAGGAACTGCCAAACTCTTTTCCCATATTCCTTTTTTTTTTTTCACATTCTTGGTATCAACCTCTCCCGTGCCCTGTGGAACCCTCTTCTATGAATTATCCATCTTTTCTCCAGTGTCTTTTTCAGCCACTTCCTTCATATTCAGGTTTCTTATTTTGACGTCCTTCCCCAGACTTTCTTGTTTATTCCCTTAACGTACTAACCATCCCCTCCTAATGTCCTTAGAATCTGTCCTCCCATTTGCTAAAGACTAGATGCATAAGCGAAACCCATTAGTCCATAGGGCAGTCCATTCTCAGTTCTTAATCTCTCATCTCTGTAGCATTCAACACTGCTGGCTGTCTCCTTTTTCTTGATACCATCTTGATCTTGGTTCTTGTGACACAGCACTCACAGGCTTATTCCCCAGCTCTTCTGTTCTCTTATTGGCCCTATTTTCACCACCTCCGTTCTTACTGAGGACGTGCCTTCAAGGCTTGGGCTTAGACCCTTCATCCTTTTATTCTTCTCTCTCTCTCTCTCTCTCTGCCTCTCTCTCACACACACACACATACACATCCATTAGAGATATTCCTTTGCTCTCATGACATCATCTGTCACTTTTAGGACTCCCAAATCTACATCTCTAGCCCTAAGTATCAGACTTGGATTTTAGCTTCCTAGGCCTACATCTCCATTAAAAATAAAACTCATCTTCTCTTCAACCTCCAACCTAGCCATACTTTGAGACTTGCCTATTTCTGTAAATATTATTTATAATTTCCCAAGTACCTAGGAATGCAATTTTAGAGTCATCCTTGATATGTCTATCTCCCCACAAATGCAATTAGTTACTTAGACCTAACTGAACTCAAAAAATATTTGCTAAATTCTGCCTTGCAGGGCAGAAATGTTTTGCTAAACTTTGCCTAACATAGATTATCTGTGATGTTTTATTAAGGAAAAGTAAGGGCAGAGACAATGAAAACTGGGTTTGTGTTGAGCGTTGGGAAGCAAGGATTTTGGTCCCCTCTCTGTTATTAACACCCAAGGGTGATTTTGGGCTAGCTACTTTAATTCTGTGCTGCTTGGGTCATTATATGGTCCAAAACACTTTAAACCATAAAGGAACAGCAGGAAGTTATTTCAGAGAGAAAGCAAAGATTGTAAAAAGTATAAAAGAATTTAAAAACAAACAAAAATTTTCAGCATACTTAAAAATAAGTTGGTTTAGTTGAAATCCTACTCCTTGGGGTTTATATGCTGATGAATTATTGAACATATTCCTTTCATTTTCTATACTTTATAAAGGTCAAGGAAATCTGGAAAATTTCTTACCATCACTGCCTCGAGATGATATTGACTTCACATCAATGGACTCTTTCCTCCTGTTCTTGTATCTGAATGAATGAGACTCTAAAGAATTTAAGATTAGAAAGGGAGGGTGATTAGTTTTCTGCCCATTCACAGGTGAAATTCAGACATGTTTTTTCTCATTCTCCAAAGAAAAGCTTACTTTTTAAGCACTGTAATATAATTTTAAGAAGTAGTAAACCACTTTCTCTTCAAAGCATCAAGGCACCCAGAAATATCTGTTGTATTGGTTGTAAAATGATGCCTATATTTTTGTGGTCTCACATTGCATCATATTAATGGAACTTACTATCAAGTGTTATTTACTTCTATGAATAAAATATTATTTTAAAAGTAAATATTAAAATTTGGGGGAAGTTTTAGCAATACTGTCAACATACCATTATGTAACAAATCGATACAATTTTATTGGTTTTTGAAATAATTTGAAATTTGAAAAACTTTTCTAACCAGAGTTTTGTTTTGTTTTTCATTTTGAACTGAAGGACAAACATTTGGTTAAGTGGGAGAAGCTCTTTTGGGAATATGTGAGGAGATAAAGTACTAACGAAATTCACAGAGATTTTGAATTTAATTTAAGAAATTAATTGGGACCGATTTTGGGCACCTCTGAAAAATCAGAGCTCAAGGTGGTTTCTAGGTTCTCTCAAAGATGTGATTTCATCAAATGATGTCTTTTGCCAATCACAAGAAGGGAAGGGAAGAAAAGGCAGTTTATATGCCAAATAATTTTTAACAAGTACACTCACGTCCCCACGTTCTGAGGGGGTAGAGGAGCACTTAAAATTCTGCATAATTCTTTGTAGACATTGAATTTGACACTTAAAGCAGGCTGTCACATTAATGCAAGATCTAGGCAAAAACATGCCATCAGAGAGGACCAACGGGTGAAAAATATCAAGGCAGAAATATTTTCAGGGCATTTTAGGGCATTTGCTTCTTGTAGGAGTAATCCATGAGCAAGGAGAGAAATCTTAATTCTAACACCGTGCACTAAGCTAGGAGGCAGATAAGCAGTTTCTAGCAGGAAGAATGCATTTCTCAGACACCAATAAATGATTATATTCCAAGAAAGAAAAAAATCAATGAATACTTCTTTAGGAATTGTCTAGCAATATAAAAAATGGTATAGAATCCCTTTTGTTTGAATCTATAGTTGGTGCTGGAGTTGGTAGGTGTACATCCAGGAGACTTGAATCTCTGGGGTGTCCATGTGTCAGCTGGACCCTGAGCCTCAGCAGAGTTGCAGCACCTACTCTCCAGTTCATTGGGCTTACCCAGGACAGCTGATGGGGAGGTGAGGGTGGACAACCACCACACCAAGGAACCAAGAGAGTCTACAACTGCAAGCAAGAGAGTCCCATCCATCAGCCATATGGGATCGAAGTCCCCTCTCAAAGAGGTGGAGTGGGTATCATCATCCCCAAATCCTCAGGATTAGGGAATAAAATATGGACTGGAGTGGACTTACTGGTGTTCTACTATAGACTTATTGTGATTCTAGCAATGGAAGAAATTAAATCATTGATGTGGAGACAGTGGTCACTGGAGGTGCTGAAGTCAGGGAGAGGAAAAAGGTAATATAGGGGCATTTTCGGGACTTGGAATTGACCTGAATGACACTGTGGTGACAGATACAGGCCAGTATATATTCTGCAGAATTGAGTGGGAGGAGTGTAAACTACAATGTAAACTATAGTCCATGCTTAGTGGTAATGCTCCAAAATGTGTTCATCAATTGTAATGAATGTACCACACTAATGAAAGAGTTGTTAATGTGGGGAAGAATGGGAGGTCTGGGGAGTGGGGCATCTGGGAATCCCTTATATTTTTTTTTATGTAACAATTTATGTAATCTATCTTTTAAAAATAAATAAATATTTTTTTTTAAAAAGTATAGAAAGCATAGTAGTTAAGACAATAAGCTCTGGAGCCAAATTGCCTAAGTTTAGATCTCTACTGTGCCACCTAGGACCTGTGTAACTTTGGGAATATTACTTAACTTCTCTGTGTCTCAGTATCCACATCCATAAAATAGGGATAATTTTAGTATCTATCATAGGCTGTTGTGAAAAGTAAATGAGTTAATCCATATATATATATGTATGTATTATAAATAGCATTTAGAACAGTTTCTACACATAGTAAGCATTTATACATGCTATTATAATAAATTGTATCTGTTCATTTGCATACATATCCTCTTTTTAGAGATGTATTTTTAGAGATATGTCGTTATAATATTCTACTGCTTGCAGTTTTCACTTCAAGTGTCTTAGACACTTTTCTGTACCACCATTCTAACCATTTATTTTAATTTCCTGTCTATAGTTGAACAGTAAAAAAAAAACTTGATTCAATAAAAAAGTGGTTAAATCAATGACTAACTGAACTATATTTATACAGCATGAAATGAAAGGGAGAACTATTACAATTAATCTGAAAACCACAACCAAAGAGCCTTGTCTTAAACAATCTAATTTAACAAAACATTTACTACCCCTTTGCCTAATTTTAATTTTCCAGATTCTGCCTTCATGATTTTCTTGGCCTTGAATATGAGTTTCAATATTTCCTCTAGAGACATCTGTAGACAGCAGTACTTTAAACAACATTGTTAGGATCATATGCATATTTGAAATTCCGAGAAACTAATAGTGGTCACTCACAAAACACTTGTTTTTAGCCTATTCAGGGACTTAAGAATCTATAAATTCTTAACATTTGTTTATCAAATAAATTAAATGTTACTGGTTAAAGATTTAATATTAAATTCAATAGTAAAGAACACAATTTTTCAAGATGTAGTTTCTAAAAACTAAAGTAGGAAGGTGAGCTAGCCGCTGTGGCCCAGGCTGGCTGGTTGAATTCTAATCATGTATTAGAGATTATTCAAAGATGGATGATGTTTATTCTTCCTAATTTCATGCCAGCTAAAATGAAGAGGATCTTTAGCACCAGAAATGAGTAAAAGTTTGAAGAAATTATTCTTCAGTAAAGGCTAAAGTAAAGCCATTTAACAGCCATTTCAACAGATGTTTGTGGAATGAATTTAAAACTTAACAGAGAAAGGAAGGCCAAAGGAGATTTAATAGCTGCCCTCAATGGCAAGAGATATAGTGACTAATAAAACTTTAGCTACCATTTACTGAGTACCCACTGCGCAGCAGGCATTGTGCTATGAACTTTAAATACAGTAACTGTCTCATTTAATCCTTACAATTCTGAAAGCTACATAATGTGATCCCCATTTTACTGGTGAGGAAATTTAAGCTTGTAGAGAGTTAGTAGTCCAACGTCAAAGGGCTTATAGATGGTGGAATCTATACTTTCCAAGGTGAAATGGTTTCAATTTATCAATAATCTGTGGTTATTTATTATTTCTTGGTACTGTAAAGAATATGAAAATGCTTATAAAGTTTTTGGTACAGCTCATAAGTTAGATAGTTAACACTCTCACTGTAAAAGCTACAAGAAATTAAAGCACTGGGGTGGGGGCTGGGGGGGCGAAGAGTGTATGTGTGAAGTGTCATGGTGTCATCCCAGGCTGTTACCTAGAAAGTTTTAAGAAAAGAGGAAGGAAGATAACAGTTAAATGCCAGCTACTACGAGATATTTTATATATATATATTCTCCTTTAATTCTCATAATAGCAATAAGATGGGCATTGTTAATTCATTTTACAATAGAAAATTCTGAGGCAAAAAGAGGGACTAAACAAGTAGCCCAGGGTCTGACTTTATGCAGTAGGAGCTAAAAAAGCCACCAATAGGGGAGAGAATGTGTTGGCTGGAATTTTTACAGAAACAAGAATTTAAAATCTTTGATAATAGACTGAAATTTCCCTCTGATGATCAGAGAATTTCAGACCTTCTACATGTAGAAATCACCAGGCCTAGTCCACTGGTTTTCAGATGAGGAAACCAAGGGTCAGACATTCAGAGCCTTGCCCAAGGTGAGTGGTGTAGGAGTGGGAGTTGGAGTGGGAACTCCCAGTCCAAGGACCATCCACATTTTCTAACTGTATACTTACTGATTACTGCAAAAAGAAAGAAAAAAAAAGAAGACTGAATATTGTTGAATATGTCTCCCGTGACTTATGGACCACTGTCTATTTTAGGTTTATCTGCTACAAATGGTCTCTAGTCAGGGAATGAAAACCAAGATATAGAAGGCATTCAATAGAGAAGTTTGCCATGAATGATGATTCAAGGAATTTTTAACGAATTCTGCGATTCTTCTGGCTCTCCAACCTTCTTAAATAAGCACTCAGATTTCTGTAATTCAAGTTCTGGGGTGGTGAATGTCAATCTAGACCTCAAAGCAATTTTTAGGCTTGAACCCACAAATGCCTAAGTATATAAGAGTTAAATTGAAGAACTGAAGAATTCTCACCTGTCTGAGAACTGTCTCCTGAATCACGATGAATCTTGTGAATCTAAAGTTGTTCAACAGTTTTGTAAAACAGGAGAAAGAGATTTTAATTATGGTGTTAGCTATATTTCTAACCAAATAATCTAGTTAAAAAGCTCTGAAGACTTCAAGAAGGCAAGAAGTTGCACAGATAATATGAAGAGATGAAAGATGTACACCAAGTGATAATACTACAAATGCTCTATTACTTCAGACACTTACAGAAAGGCTGAGCCCTAGAGCAGGAGGGTACCCAAGGGATGAGCTTTCTAAGCAGGACATCTAAAGCTCCAGTCAGCTATTCTCATTTTGACAGTCTGCAGAAATGCAGAAAGACAAAAGCTATAACCAAATTTAAATTTTAAAAAGGGAAATATATAACCTGTATGTTTCAGACATGTGATAAAATTTTCTGTAATATAAAAATATGAATTTAAACTAGAATTTTTAAAAGACCTTTTTAAAGAATTCTAAAAACACTCCTCAATTATAGACAGAGGATATTTACAAAGTTTCTTCACAATGAGATCTTAATGTCATGTGCAGTTTAACACTTAGTTCTTTATCATTATCAATTTTTTGTGATAGAGATTTTGTGCTAATGTTCAATAAATATCTGTTAAATGACAAATTCATTAACACTAAAATAAGTACACTTTCTTTGGGGTTCTGCATTTCTTGTGCTTATAACTTATCAAGACACTGTTATAGGGTACATTTAGTTCTATCACACTTATAATCATGATGCTTCAGTGCTTAATCCACCCATTTCCAGTTGCTTAGATCACTAAGCATTTGTAGCCACTCAATGGATGGGATAAGTTAACTTTAAAACAAGACAGTTGAGTATGGAGGATTCTCTATGAAGGAAGATTAGGATGGATTAGCAATAACAACTTTAATAGAAATTCCACATATATCAGATCCAGGCAAAATATTTTAACTTGATCTATATTGAAAATAATTATGTAAAACTGGAGTGTTAAAATAGGGGATTTCCATGAATTATTCTGCTCAGTCCATTCCATGTAATTACAGAAACAATTTTATGACAAACCTGTGTTATATCTTGGTCATAATGTGACTAAGGCCTGTGACTAATTTATCCCATAATTTTGAGGTCTTTTTATTTCTTCTGTGAACAATTGTTTTATGTTTTTCCTTTAAGGATAAAGACCATTTGCTACAAAGCTACTGAGCATAGTATGAGTTTTTGATATTATACCAAATGAATAAAACTTATGCCTTGAAATATTTTCAATCAGCTTTAGCAGAGAAGCAAGTCATCTTTAAATACTTAGCTTTTCTCTCTAAATTACAATATAGCTCTCCTACAGACTCCCCACATTACACACACATACACAAAACCCTTCTCTCATCTTTTGTCTATTCCCTTGGGCCAGCTAATTGAACTGTGGAGTCCTTGCAACTTCTGCAAGGGCTTTGTGTTCTGTTTGGAGTGGAGCCAGATGAAATACAAGGTCCAGCAGATACACAACCCAACCCTGTATTTGAGATGGAAATGTGCCCCAGCACATTGAGGCGGGGAGAGGAGGAAGCAAGAAGGAGAAGAGATGGACAGGTACCATTTCCATCTGCTGAGGTGGCTCTGGCCCATCTTTCTCCACATATAAATGTTGCACTTGGCACAGCTGAACAAGCCACCTGCCACCTCCTAAACCTTACAACCCTCCAGATGGTTCATCTGTCTCTGAGGGATTCACTCTTACTGAAAGCAAGAGTGCCTGGAGATAACTCCTCGATGATCTTGTTTACCAAGGACTTATTTCATGGATCACTTCTTGATGGTCTTCACCAAGAACAGTGCCTAAGGACCTTTTGCCAGTCACACCCGAGCAGTACTAGGAGTTACTGAAGTTTCCTGAATCAGATTATGTGCCTCTTCCAAAGACCCCAATTTACAACTAAAGATTCACTTGGATGCAACAATTATTTTAGAATTAGAAGTTTCTTCTCTGGAAGTCTAAACCCACCAGCCATTTCTAATTCAGTATGAGTTATTCCATTAAAGTTATTTTTGTTGTAATACTCAGTTGATCTGAGAAAATATACAGGGAATGAGTAGTTTTGTAGTTTGGTATTTTTTGGGGTGGGAAGCCAGAGGAAGCTTGTGAACTTGAGGAATATTGGGCAGTGAGAGAGAGGGTCTCCTGAGGGTGAAAGTTATTAAGGATAAGCTTTGCTCAGTGATAACAGTATTCTCTTACACATTTCCTATGTGCTAACAGCTTTACAATTGTAATCTCTCAATTAAAATAATGTCTCATTATAACACCCTTGCAATACCCTTGCAAGAGAGGAAATATCATCATTCCTTTTGACAGACAAAGAAGCTGAGATTTAAAGAAGTTAAATGACTTGCTTAAGCCACTCAGCTAGTACTTGGCAGAGCCCAGTTTCAAACTGGGCTCCCTCTAACTCTAAAACCATTTCCTCTTAACCGTACTGCTCTCTGCAATGTGGCCTCCAGAAGAAAGCCCCAGTCCCAGCCTTGTTAAACTGGGATTAGATGACAATATCCCCTGGCTTAACACAGAACATTGAGAAATAAGATTTTCATACAAATTTTGGGGAAGGTTTGATCATGGAAAGGTTGTGTCACATGCATACTAAAGCAAAGCAAAGAGAAGGTCAGAATTCAATGTTCCATTGTCTATTAATCTTTCCAGTGTGAGGGTTTTTTATTTCCTTTTGTGAAAGCTTAAAGTATAGAAGATTTTTATTATAGTAATGACTGGGAACTTTGATATTGTGTGTTCCTGGGCAACCTGGAGGCTTTTGCACTACAGTTTCTGCAATGTAAAACCATTATCCTTGGCCCAGGGAGCTCTTGCCAGAGCTCAAAGCTGGGATTTCTCAGAAAGTCCTTGAAGACTGACAGTCTGTTTGGAAAAAAGTTCATAATTTCAAACCTTTAATTACTTAATACTTTAAAGGTTCCCACAAATCTTGCTGTCCTTGTATTAAAATGCTTTGTTTATAAAAATCTGATCATCCTTGACTCTAAAAATCACTAAAAATTCTGGATTGTGTATAAGATTTCAGGGTCATTTATTTGTTTATCTCTTATAGAATAATCACTTAAAAATTATGTCTTCTTTGCAATGACAGATACAAGCCATTATATATCTGGTCATAACTTACAAAAATGTGCAGAAGAGTGTAAACTACAATGTAAACTATAATCATCACTTAGTGGCAGTGCTCCAAGATGTGTTCATCAATTGTGGCAAATGTACCACACTAATGAAGGATGTTGTTAATGTGGGAAAATGTGGGAGGGCTAGGGAGTGGGGCATATGGAAATCCGCTATGTTTTTTGTGTAACATTTATGTAATTGAAGTTTCTTTAAAAAATAAAAAATGAAGAATTATATTTTAAAAAACTTTTTTAAATGTTGGGGAAATTTTATTTTCAACTGAGGATAGGGATTGATGGCTAAAAAATGAAAATATGAAGTATAATTTCAAAATCTGTGAAAATAAGAAAGATAAAGGATATTGAGGACAGTCTGAAACTGAACATGCTGAATGACATGTGATGGTCCCTGGGACTCCTCACTATAAGCCTGGGTATGAAGATGTTACATTACTTTAAACCATAACGAGGTAATTGCTGTGGGTAGCACTGTCAATCTAAGAAGTGTAAGATTTACTTAGGTAACTATTTAAAACATCAATATTATTAATTGTGGAGTTGCAAATAAGCCTAATTCCTGGTATCTCTTGTGAGAAAAAAAACCCTGAGGGAAGCAGATATGGCTCAAGT